>JAVQJL010104003.1:0-76538 GCA_036024295.1 Nannoperca obscura
ATATATATATATATATATATATATATATAAATTCACACCACCCCTGTGGTCTTGAATGAAAAAAAAACCCACACACCAAATCTTTGAGTCTCTCATGAAGGCACGAGGTGCTTGTTCACTTACCCTTCATCACAAGTGAAACAGAAGCTGGGAATCCAATCTGAATAGGCTTTGATCAGCTGTGTCCATTTATAAATAACTGTACAGAGGGCTAATAATAGAAGCAATACTACATGCCCTGCATTGTTTCAGGTTGCCAATGAGGATAAATAGAGAGCTCAAATTATATTTGGGGTTTGAAGCCAGCGAGACCCTTTCACCACAATATGGGTCCTGTCATATGGGACAGTGCAGTCAGCCAAGTTGGCACTTGTTTAGCAGCACTCCTGCCAAAGACACCTTCTTGTTACCACCAATATTGACCTCCCTCTCTTAAGCACAGGTCACTTTTGTTGGACACTGTCTCCAACTATCACTATCTTCATTATCTTGTTTTTGTTCTTTCATTATGTCATACTGCAGGTTAAAGTTTGGTCGCTTTACTCTTTCAAAGAGCCACTGTGAGCTACTGATCTCTAGGCTTTAAAAAGAAAGGTCAACTGATATTTTTAAATTGATAAAAAGAATTAAGTGAGGAAATGATGCAACACACTTCTGCAGTTAGTCAGGCATGTGACACAATTACATATCCAACTAAATCACATTGGCATTGCTGCCTTAAGTCTCTATTTTCCTCTAACCAGGAATACAGTTGGTATACAACTGGTTTTATTATGAATAATAACCAGAACTGGTTTTACCAGGTGTGGTTTGTGGTTTTGTTATACAGGTCTGGGTAATATTTAAGTTGGAATATTCAATGTAAACGATACTGATACTGCCTTCAGGTGCGGTGGAAAATATCAACGTATTGCTGGAAAGTTGAGAGAGCGTGTAAACGTGCCGACACATTATCAACAAAGTAAAACTTTCCCAAAATAGATGCATATAATGTATACCCTTTTGGATTGCTCACATTATGTACACTCCTCGCAAGTGCTTGAAGCTGTAACTGTATCCTGAGGAAAAACCAGAGCGACACAAACCCAGAGCAGCGATATCAGAAGAAGTGCAGCTGAAGGAATATGAAAATGGGGAAGTGGTTTTGTTTGTTCATAAAGGTGCAGATATTGTCTGGCAAGCTCAGCAGGCCTTCAAATGATTCATTTTTGGAATAAGATGAGTAGAAAGATGAGTGAGAAAATATAAACACAGGGAATCAAAAGATAAAGGGACATGGAAACATTTCAATATAAAGACACACAACTCTGTAGACACATTGTAGACGGGTATGTTGGAATTTTTAATTTGATGGTACTTTTATTTTATTGAATTTATATTACCTTCTCCAAGAAGGTCACAGTTTTGGTTCCAATTGTTTGCCAGGCTTCTTTATCTATAAGTCGGCAGAAGATCTAAAGAACATAACAGATTAAAATGAAATTTGGTGGAAGGTTAGCCCATTTCACCAAGAAACAATGGATTCATTTCATTTGACTTGTTATAACAGGAAAAACACAGATTTTACTAATAACATTAACAATGGCTCTGTTCTATTCCATAGTCCCAGCGAGCCAGCATGCACAATAGCATGGCAGCAGCTAAATGGAATTCAGCCCTCATCCCATTTTATCATTCAATCTTTTTTTCTTCAATGAACAAAGTATGCTTATTAAGTTGTTATATAAATCACAAGCACATGTCTTGTGATTTATGTAGTTAAATAATAAATTGGTCATTAACTCTCCAAGAAGCAACTTGTTTATAGATCATTTATATTTGCACTCTTTTTCTACTTTTTAGGCTTCTTTAACTGCTGCACAACAATTATCCCTCGGGATAAATAAAGTTCTGTCTCAGCTTATCTCATCCGATCTAATCACGAGCGATACTGGATCAAAAACTGTACAACGACTCTGTTTACACTGTGAAGTCTAGAGTCGTTGCGTCGACATTCTGAAAAAGTTTCTAATTAGCTTTGACTTTGCTTTCTTCGGCACAAAGTAGCACTATTATATTATATTCTCCTTGTTTGCGGCTCGGCTTTACTGTACGTTAAGAGTTTACGAGCAGCGCATGAAGGCACCGCGTCTTCTTCCTCGAGCCTCCCGGAGAGACTTTCGATTGGCTGCCAGTGACATCATCCCCGCTCGTGAAGGCAGTTCAACGCCACAGAGGCGGGCGGCTCGGCTAAGCCCCTCCCACCGCGGGGCCGGACCTCACTGTACAAAAAGGATCACATTTAATATTAATGAAGCCGCGCATTGGCTCGCGCTCGCGTCAATCCCGCTGCGCAACTTCTGTAGGCTGGCAGACTTCCTTCATTATTATTTGCGGGGAGCGGGGTAAAAGTACAAAAAAAAAAAAAATGTTGCCGCTCCACAACACGGGGACGGACTGAATGGAGGCGACGTCGCCAGCGAGCGGAGATCCTGAATCCGTCTGCAGCGCACCGCGACACACACCGGTAAGCAGAAACATACGGGGCAAGTTTGGGAATCCGTGTCCGAGGCGCAAGTTGGTTTCGAAACGCGCACTCAGAGATTTCACGCGATTCTATTATTAATGAAGAGGAAGATCTTATTGCTGCAACCATTTTGGGCTGAATAGTGGTTTGTTATCGCTATATATTATTCTTGTAAAAACACGAATCAAATTTATTATACAACAGCGTTGCGACAAAGTTACACCCCCTACCTTTAAAATGCAACCATTGCCTTTTATTTGATTCCACACGGCTGTGTGAAATTGAATTCCCCTCAGTGTCCGGCTCATCTGATCAGTTCGTCTCGTCCTGAAAGCCTTATCACATTCTCGGCACGTTCTCATGCCGGTTTCTTCAATGAATTTGGCCATGAATGATTTCTGCTTTTGCTGAAGCTGCTCAAAGGATGGCAATGGCCGGGACAGGCGGTGCTCGGCGGGCGTCTTTACATAACGTGCCAGGATGACATGCTTTTAAAATGCTCGGGCTGGCGATCAAAAGGAACTGCCACCTCTCTTCTTTTTTCTTTTCTTGTTTTTTTTTTTGTACCCCTACTTTCCATTCGGGGGAGAGACCGAACTGCGGCGTAGCGCTGATGCAGTGTTTTATCTTTTTTTTTTTTTTTTCTCTCTCTCTCAAGCTTCGGATCAGACAGACCAGAGTTGGGATGAAAAATTCATCATCACACACACGTGCAGAATGTGAAAGTGTGATCCATATTCATTACAAAGTGATTCAGTTACATGAGGATCTGTGATGATTCCATTGTTTATTATCAGTGGGCAGTCTGTCACGCCTAAATCTTCCCACCAAGTTGGGTGTAGCCCTGCAGGTGTTGACACTACTAATATTTGGCTTCAGCAGAACGTTTTGTAGTTTGCATGTTGATCAAACAGACTGGAGTTCTTCCTTTGTGCTCTCTGCTCTTTCACTCGCAGCCTTGATCTGAACCAAACTGCTTTTTTTTTTTTTTTGTTGCCTCATGTTTTGTCTTGTCTCCGTCCCCACAGAGCGGCTTGTTGACTTCTACGAAAGCGTCCAGCCCTCGGCCTCCCCATGCCTCCATCTCCCCTTGACGACAGAATTGTGGTGGCGCTGCCAAGGCCGATCCGACCTCAGGAACTCCAACTGCGCCTGGACACCAGCTACCTGGACTCCATCGCCACCAGCAGCAGCGACAAGACCGTCATCAGCACCACCGTGGTGAAGATCCGGGCGACGGCCAATCTTGTAACGTATATGCCCTCATCCAAGGGCTCCACACGCTCGTTGTCGTGTGGATGCAGCAGTGCCAGCTGCTGCTCTGTGACTACCTATGAGAAGGACAGCCAGAGCCTCAGCCACAGCCAGGTGAGCGCCAGCAGCCCCAACCTCAGCTATGCCGGGGCCCCCACCCCTATGGTCAGCAACCATGAAGCATTAAGCACCCCCAGTCTCGCCCCGGGCACCCCGAAGGCCCCGTCAACTGTGAGGGTCATCCACCCCAATGAGCTGGCCAAGCGGATGACCTGCTGCCCCATGGGACACCCTGTAGGGCCCGTCCCGGTCATCATCGACTGCCGGCCCTTCATGGAGTACAACAAGAGCCACATCCGGGGGGCCGTGCACATCAACTGCTCCGACAAGATCAGTCGGCGGCGGCTGCAGCAGGGCAAGATCACTGTGCTGGACCTCATCTCCTGCCGCCAGGGCAAGGACTCTTACAAGGGCATCTTCTCCAAAGAGATCGTGGCTTACGATGAGAGCACCTCGGACCCCAACCGGCTGACGTTCTCCCAGCCACTGCATGTGGTCCTGGAGTCACTGAGGAGGGAGGGCAAGGACCCCATCATCCTCAAAGGTAACACCTAAGTGGGGTTTGTCAAGCCTCGAGGGAGAAAGGAAATAAGGCTTTCTAGTGTAAAAAGGATAGAAACCACAATTTTATGGGCTTTAGTTTGACTCCGGAGAGTGTAAATCAGTTTAGACATCTGAAAGCAATGTTCGATTTAGCAGTGGTAGAAGCTTAGTGGCAAGATACACCGATATGAAACTAGTGTGATTGCATAATAATGTGTAAAGCCTGTGAAACGTTCACCTTTATTGTTTTGGTCAGCTGATATTGCCTGTAACACACTGATTTGTAGTTTTATCATCCTTTTATCATGTGAGCGTTGTATTGAAGCGTTACAGCAGTGATAACACCACACTGTAAACACCAGCTTCTCACATGTGCTTTAGCTCTGTCTACATCACCCTCGTGCATAAACATATGCACACGCTCTTCACCAGCTTTCTATATGACACATATTAAGCATTTAGCAGGGAGCGAGAAGCAGCTGTTGGTAAATAAGGCAGCCTATTGAGATGGCAGTCCCTGGGCCGCTGCCATGTTTTCTATCTTTGGTGTGTTTGTGTGTGCGTGCGTGAGGCTGGAGCAGCATGTTGTGTTGGGGGCTGGGCTGTGAGTGTTCTCTGAACGCCTCAGAGTCACCGTCTATGCCGTAAGATCGCAGCACCTTTATCTCTTCTGGTCTGTTCTCGTCGGGCGGCCCCCTTCGTCCCCATGTGCACTTTGATGGACGAGGCTCCTCTCCAGTCTTTCATCCTGCGTCGGTATCCTGTCTGAAGCTCGCCTCGCTGGGAGGCACGGGCAGACTTGCTCTTGCTCTTTCTTCCCCTGGTTTAGTGCTTGCAAAATGCAAGACATCCTCTTGTTTTATGCTACATTACAGAGTCCTTTCTTGCATCAGGATTGGCCGGTATCTCCCATGTGTCCTCACTTACGTGTTTAATTGGAGCCCACATGCCATCCTATATAATCAAATACTTTGGATGTACGATTTAACGGTTCATATTTTATATATTTATATATTTTATAACAAAACCAGCCCTAAGCACACACATTTGTGATGCTGGAAGGATGCAGATTCCATAATAATCTCCTAATTCTCCTAATATATGTTTGATTTTTTTCTAAATGTAGTGGTTAATAATCATTTTCTAACTAGGGGACGCAGGCAGGGGTTTGTGATGATTACAAGCAGTAGTAATAGTCATATTTGGAACATGCTCATATGAAAGCTGCTGAATAATTTACTCATACTCCATTATTAGTCCAGTTACCAGCACGTCTTAGTCATGATTTATTGTAATACGGTTGTTGTGTTATACTCTGCCCCCCCGTGGAAACACAAAATCTTCCGACCCTGCCACGCCACAGCTAAGAGCAGTAATAGGTTATATTGAATCCATCAGAATTGCCATAAACAACATGTCAGTAGTTTCGGAAGGTTTGGGCTAAGTGTGGAAAACAGTGGGTTTGTGGTGTGAGAGGCCGTCGAGGCAGAAGCGGTCATTTCTAATCAGGAACTGAGCCGGAGGCTTATGAAAGTGATGGACACAGTTTTGGTGTTTTTTTTCTCTGTGAGTTTAGTTTAGAGATAATGACAGACGGTCACACTCTGCGGATTTCATCTCACAGGTTGGGGTTGTTCGCTCATTGTTTCGGTTTCACAACCCAGAAATGTAAAAGGTTAGAGGGAGAACAAAGTGAAGCATTGAGCAGATATTTCTCTCAGGAGCTGGTGGAGACCAAAACAGAGCTATAAAAAGGAGAGTGATCATTGCACTTGCACTCTTCAGGTGGCCAGAAACACGACTACAAATAGGTTTACTTAACACAACAAATGTTTTTCAGGTGATAATATGTCGCGTTTACAGCTTGTTTCTCTGCACATAAGCGGAAAAAAATCGCTTTAAATCTTTCTAATTAGCCATTAAGATGAAAAAGATGCCATTCTGTCCCATGGCGTATGTGTGATAAAGATATTGTATTATAAGATAGATTTGGTATTGTGAAAAATAGTAGATGTTTAATACAGCTTTTATTAATACAGCTCCCCTCTAAAAATATCTATCAGTGGAAAGTTCCCCTAACGTCTTGTTGACTTTGGTGTTAGAGGGCCTGTAAACACTTCCCTTTCTTTTATTTACAACAGTGTAACTATTAGCATGACATCCCACTATAGTCCGGTCTGTTTCAGTATCAACGTAACATCAGGTTAGTGTCTTTGTTCCTGGTTAACAATGTTAACAATGGGGCTGTTTTATGGTGAACACACTGTCAGACGGTTGTCAGGAGATCCCCACCTGCCGGGTCACCGAGGGGAAGTTGTGACCTCACGTGGCATGATGTCAGCTCTTGCAATGTGAACAATACATGAACTGATACTGTGTGTGTGTGAGAGACACTTTCCACCCCTCCCCACAACTCTTGTGCTGAAAGGAAACGTTGGCTGGTGGCATCACTGGCAACAGGTGCAAACCAGTTATTTGGAGAAGTGCAGGTGTCCAGTGAGAAGTATATTAAACATTTAGTTCATCTATTTACCCGCAGATTAATGAGGGGGGATTTCTTGTGTAGTTTAGCTGCTGGAAACGGTCTAAGTAGCTATTTTTGGTCATTTCTCTCCTTCTTAAAATGGGAGTTGACGGTCACTTGTTGCAAACTGAAACACTGCCGATCCCTTCATATTGATTTGATCCAAATGGAGACATTCAAATTACAACCAAATGCAACAGTGTAGTCTGGGGATGGGAGATTTCTGTAATGTTGTTGTGCTTCAGAGTTCCCTAAAGCGAGTTGTTGCTTTCATGAGATGTGTATGCAAAGTCGTAACATGTGCCATGTGGTGGACAGAAGCACGAGTGTATGTATTTCTAGCATGGAGGGCACCTGTGGTAATTGAACCCTTAACCCTGGCAGTGTTTATGTGCGTCTATTCAAGGAGACCAACAAGGTCGCAATTTACAATTAGGAAGGGTAAAAAATGAAAATAAAGTAAATAAGAAAAAGTTCTTTGACAGTTTGATTAATTTGTTAGCTAAATCATTTCACTTCCTGCTCAAACACAAAGTGTACTTTACTTTGAGCTTACGTCCGTTTGTGTTCACAGGAGGCCTTAGCTGCTTCAGGCAGTGCCACGAGAACCTGTGCGAGCACTCGCTGCACCTCCACGAGGGCTTGAACACCGGTGCAGCCGCTGGCCTGACGGGGGCGCTACCTCACTCCCTGCCCTCCACCCCGGACATAGAGAACGCAGAGCTGACACCGATCCTGCCGCTCCTCTATCTGGGGAACGAGCACGACGCTCAGGACATCCACCAGCTGCAGCGCTTCAACATCGGCTACATCCTCAACGTGACCACCCACCTGCCGCTCTACCACTACGACACGGGCCTCTTCGTCTACAAGCGCCTGCCCGCCACGGACAGCAACAAGCAGAACCTGCGGCAGTACTTCGAGGAGGCGTTTGAATTCATCGGTATGAAGACTTTCACTTAGTTCAGCAATAGAAGGTTTCACGGCAGAAGCGTAAGCTAACACAGTGGCTCCCACACTTGGTTTTAAAACGATGTCTACTTAACAGCCTAAAGCAATTAAAAAGAGTAATATTTTCCATCTTAGACTGTTTAATGTCAGAACTTTTTGTAGGAGTAGTCATATTTTCTTTCACAAGAAAAGAAGTAAACATTTAAGACCTCATCTCAGGGGTATCTACCAACACCAAGTATCTGTTACTGCCCCTCTCCAGTTCCCGAATTAAGGTTTCAAACTGCCTAAAAGTATTCTACAGTGTTGTGTATGTTTCTCTGTCTGTGAATTAGATTTACATAAGGGTGCCATCAGAGTGTTTTTGGCCAAAACTTGTTGGCAGTCCGCCGTGATACATGTGGAAATGGATGATGTAGGGCTGGGGATTTTTTATATGGCATTTTACTTTTTCTATACCTTAAAACCAAAAAAACTTTTTTTAATTTGATAAAAGAAACTATAGTTCTCAAATGGTAAATGTCAACACCAGCCTCCATACTAATTTTGTCACTTTTGTATTTGGGCAAAGCTCTTTGCCCAAATACAATTTGGCAAAATGGTTATTTTAATTAAGAGATATCTGATCACAGAATAAGTTCTGTGAATCTGAGCAGGTATTTGATGCCAACTTTCGGCACATGTATCTCAGATACATTGGAGTTGGTGCCAAAAAATACCAGAAAAACTAGATAGATGCCTGGTCAGGAAGGAAGTTTTATTATCTTCTTATAAGCGATGAACTTTTCCGGTGGGAACAAAGCATGAACTATTTAGTGTTCTGATTGTTTCCATGTTCCTCTCTGCAGAGGAAGCACATCGAGCAGGAATGGGCCTTCTGATCCACTGCCAGGCAGGCGTGTCTCGTTCAGCCACCATCGTGATCGCCTACCTGATGAAGCACACCTGGATGACCATGACAGACGCCTACAAGTTTGTCAAAGCCAGGAGGCCCATCATCTCCCCGAACCTCAACTTCATGGGCCAGCTGTTGGAGTTCGAGGAGGACCTCAACAACGGAATAACGCCACGAATCCTCACACCAAAGCTGATTGGTGTGGAAACAGTCGTCTAAACGAACCCAGTCGACTCGACGCTCACACTTGAACCCACTCTCACTGTTTTTTCAAGAGAGGCCGGTTGCTCCACGAGCTGTTTTGGAGTGTGCGTGAGAGATAGAGAGACGCTGTAGTCTTCTTGAATCTCCTCGCGCTCATCTTGGACTCTCTGGAGTGCCAAAGCTCTGGGTCCGTGGTGGTGAGAAATGCCAAAAATCCCTTCTGTTTGGACCTGGCCGAAGTCCCGGAGGAAAAGACGAGTTAAGGAGACAGAGCGATGGAGGGGGGAAGCGGTCAGCGGGGAAGCTTTCCATTTGTGACCGCGGAGGAGCAAACGTGAGGGGGGGGAAGAAGATTGGGTTGGAAAAGATACTCTACGTGCTTAGGGGCAATTACTGAGAAAAAAAACTGTTAAAGCTCACACTGTGGCACACAGTCTATGTTTGCAGACTCAGGTGGGGTTGGCCACGGCAGTGCCTGTCAAAAAAAAAAACACAAAAAAAAAAGAACAAAGATGACGACTTGTTTGGTGTGTTAATGTTGTTGTTCTATTTTTATACAGGGGTTTATGGGGGTGACCATGACGAGCCCATAGCGGCTTACTGTGCAATAATTTCAGAGTGGAATGCAACTGAGACCTTGATCTTATGTGTATATATCGGTAATGATACGATAACATTTCCGGCTCTTTGCCGAAATGCCATTTTGATGTTAATGTAATTATTGTCATTCAGTTCTATACGTTTATGTATATGGTGCATACAGTAATATTTGATGCAGATTTGTGCAAGAGACAGAAAAAAAAGGTTTTTTTATTTTTTGGAGGGCAGCTTGAGGGTTTTTATGTCAAGTCATCTGTGCATTTCCAAAATACACAGAACCACAAATTCACATTTCATGTGTTTGTTTCAGTATCTTCGTTTTGCCATTCCTGCATCCACACATGCACATATACATATACATGTATATATAATATCACCAGGCAGCTTTTTTTTGTGCATGGCTGCTGGCGGAGGACAGAACACTTTGAAATAATCAGTAAATAAAACAGGGCTACTGGTGATGCTTAATGTAACAGAACAGAGGATTTTCACTGCCTGCTTCTGTTGTCTCCTCTGTTCTTTTTTTCTCCCATTCATCCATGAGCCAGCTCTGTTGTAAAGCACTCTACTGTGTCCTTATTCATGTCTCTGTGCCAATGCCCTAAATTTTGAGCTATGATTTAGTCCACTGTAAGGTAGCAGAGTTGAGGTACCGACATCCCCTTCCTCCCGTGGGTCACAGTTTAGCGTGATACAGTGGAGCAGTGTGACCCTTGTCTAATCTGTTCCAACTCCCTGTCACTGACACTAAGCTACAGTTAAGTGAGCTCTTCTGCCTTGCATAGGCAAGCGCTGCTGTCACGTGCTGTTCTAGTGCCTCTATCGATGCCTTAATTCATGTGTCACCACTGGGCCTGCGCGCGGTACACCATCACGTGCAGAGGAATGCAGAACACACAGAGGTCGATTTTGAACTCCCAGACGACAGCAGCCTGCACTTCTTGGTCTCTGTGCAACATACACTTTGAACCCGTCAAAGATGATTTCTGCTGTTTCCGATTCATGTGCAGAATCCGAGAATGAACGTTGCGTTCAAAGATGCCAAAAAGCCTTGAGGTAAAAATGCTCATTAACTGAACTCGTGGTGGCATTTAAAGAAGAATCTGAACCCCGCCGTGAATTGTAAATAAATTCTGCACTAAATAGTAGTACAGAGTATATGCACGCACACAAAGTTTACCCTCATCCTGTTGCATCTGAATAGACTCACTCTTGACTCATATTACACCAATTACATGCAAGATGGGAAAAAGAAAAAGGTTAAAAAGTGCTACTTCTTCATGCCTTTATTCTGATCCAAACCACAGATTTTTACATTGTTGTTGAACAGAATCCAAAATTTGAACCATTTGAAACATTTGACGGTCTCAGCTGCCGACGGTTTGATTGGAAATTATAAAAAGGGAAAGGCTGGACGCATGTGTTTTAAGGTGTTGTTCACTCGCCTTTTCAACCACCTGCATAACACGTAGCAAACGGTATAAAGTGACTGTGTGTGTGCATGACCATACATAAAGCCAGAATGAGATCAGCTTGTTCCGAAAGGTTCATTTTCCTCTCCGAACTGAGAAAAATAGCCTTGTTTTAGCCATTAATCCAAACCAATACACAAGGTATCCAACACATGTAGCATGTAGTCCTTCTGAAGATTAAACATAAAATTCAAACCAAAAAATGAGGAGGTCTGCATATAGTATAGTGCTCTTCTGGTCTGGTTTTCATGAAAATAAGGGCAGAAAATGAAGCACAGGGTTAACAATGTCATCGTCAGAGCACCAAAAATCAACATTTATTTCCCGATACACCCTCTGTGAGCCGGTGTATCTTCAAAAGTCTGTCAGCGGGATGAAGGAGAATGCAAGTTTTAATAGCGTAGTGAACACGGATGCACGGTGCACTCAGCGAGGCTTTACAGACACACAAGAGTCACGACAATGAGCTTCAAAAATCCCTCATGTGAAAGTTCATGCTATGCAAATGAAATTGTAACAGGTTGCGTCTTTACCCATCTGTCGTGAAAATGTTTTGTGAGGTCGAAAGGTTCGAGCATGAATAACAGTTTGCAGCCTCAGACTGAAGTGAGTTTTTTTTTGTGTGACTTACGGACAAAGACGTTTTAAAAAAACAAACAACGCGTCCTCACGTGTATTTTTGTTGCTGTTGTCGTTGGTGTCTACTGGTGCTCCACAATATATTTGAATATGATAAAAAAAGGTACATAATAACAGTTTAACACACGTTTGTAGCTTGTGCATTTATATTCAGTAATTTGCAAAAAAAAAAAAAAGACGAGAGAGAGAGAAAGAGAGCGTAACACCTGAGCCAACGTTATGAGAACAACGTACCTTTTCGTCCCATCTGCTGGTTCCTACAACCGCGGCGGCACATGGCTTTTTGTATGTAAAGATCAATTGGACTGAACAATGTAACCTGTCTGTACTGTACATTACTCTCTGGTTTTGAAGAAAAAAAAAAAAACGAAGCATGCCGTGTGCTCCTGGTCTGTGAGGGACACTCGCAGTCATTATGGTGCTGTCCGTCTTTCCCACACTCGCTCTTTCTGTAGAGGTCACAGCCTGACTGACAGCTCCAAGAGGCACCTGAGTGTCTCCTCTCTTTTATTTGGAAACCTGGTTCTGTATTAGAACAATATCAAGCTGTCATATTTGATGGGCACTCTTTACGACTAGACTTGTTTAAGAGTCTCTGCTTTGGGCTCAGAGGCTCCGGTGGAAACGGACTTCGCTCTGCAAGTCTCTGTATCTTTCTTTGTGTCTGTAGTCAACGGTCAAATATATACAGTATATAAATATATATCTATTTTCTTTGTATGCATATATTCATTACTATTTTTGCACTGACCTACGGACAGATGGATTTATTTTTTTCCACAAAGGGTGCTATTATAACGGAGGCCTTCTCCCACACCTTTTTGCATGACTTGCTCAAATTTCCTCAACTGGTCTGTCATCTCTCCTACTCTTCTCCTACTACTCCTTGAACTGTTGCAATTGAAGCACTGTAATTTTGTAATCCCTACTTGTGAGCTTTGAAATAAACAGGGAGGCTTCAAGTTTGGTTTTTGCGTCGGAGGTTTTCTTTTCTCCCACGTGGAAGAGCTCATTTCTTTGGCCACTGTGAGAAAAAAAAGTGGAAATATGTTTTTAATTTGTTTTCTAGATCTGACACTTGGTGGAGATGTTGACAGATATTTCATCTATTCAAATGTTTAAAGCTTTTATAATCAATATTCTTATATTAAGAATGCGTCAGATGACTGTATGTAATGTGAAAGTTATCACTTGTAGTGGTGAACTCCCAGAATTATCACCTGAATTATTCCCTTCAGCTTTACGCAGCGTTTTTCAATTTGTTGTTGTGGTTTTATGGCCTTCAACTTCACTGTTTTGGTTCACTATCACAGCTCTCATCAACTTGTCTCCAGGTGACACTGTACACTACCTGCCCAGCACTAAACGGCAGGCCAACAAAGTTGTACATACACTAGTGAACATAGTGAAGCATTTAGCGGCTAAAGAGAAGGATATTTCACTCAGGAGTTGGTGAAGAGCTAAACAGATCAGAGTACTTAAGTTCATCAGGTACCCAGAATATCTAAACGAATGATAACGTTGCTCTGTAACTGCTGGATTTCCAACTGTTAGCCATATCAAGTTAAAAAGTCACATATGTCTGTGTTGTGTTCACAACTTGATTCGACAGCAAAAATGCAGTTTGAAATTCTAAGCAAGAGACGAGGGCTGCAAATAACCATTATTGTCATTATCGAGTAATCAGTTCTTTTCAGATAAATAATTTGGACTATGAAAAGTCTAATAGTAAATAACAGATAATAGTGAGAATCTTTCATCCTAATTTTGTCAATCAGAGCCAAACAGCCGCCCAACAGTCCAAAACCCAAAGATATTTATTTTACAATGATATAAAACCAAGAAAAATGCCACATTTAAGAAGCTGGAACTAGCAAAGATTTGACAGTTGTGCCTGAAAAATGAATCAATTCTGACTATTGATTAAATGAATTGATCAAGTAACTGCTTCAGCTACACAAGAGACAGTGGAACATTAAAAACACTCCTGATATTGAAAGAGAAACAACAGATTGAGGGATAAAGAGGGAAGGGAAAAGATTTCACGTGACCGAGCCCCCACAATACAATCGAAGCCAGGAAACAACAGAAGCTCAGAGACTACCCTAGTTATTGGGATCAATACCAACCACACAAGCCTTACAGTGCACATTTTAAGAGACAGCCTGCATCAGCCTCTTGACATTTGAGCATCCAGTGGAGTACACAGGCAGAGTTGTGAATTATTTGCACTCCCCTCCATTGAACCATGTGTCACATAGCTGCAGGAGTTATGGGCCTATATTTACTCCAACTTCGCAGGCGTCTATCCGCCTCATAGCCAGCAGCGAAGGGGTGTGGGAGGGCTGGCCTAAGGGGTCAAGATCTCTCCATAGGAACAGGCACGAAAATAGTTTTTAGCGTTGTTTCTAATTACAAATGATGAGTGCCCCGCCTCATTAATCCTTTCCTATCAGCACTGGGCAGGCTGGCAGCACCAGAATAGCCCTGATCTTTGTGCTGCCGCACGCCGCTCTCCAGCGAGCCCTGCATGGACGTATTAGGCAAAGCAGGAGAGGAAAGGAGAAGGTCCTACCTCTTCCACACAAACACACACACACAAACAGGTGCACACACACACACACACACAGCATCAAGTGTGCGCATACTACCCAGTCAGAGGAGGCGGTGAAATAAAGCAGAGAGGATCTCTGAGCCTGAGGACTGCTGCACTGGTTACCATCAAAGCTGCTCCCTTTGTCACAGGAAGATGCACTCGCACGTCACCCCAACGAGGCTTCAATAGATGCCTCTGCAGCAGCACTTTGCACTCACAACTCCTGCATGAAATAGTGCTTCTGATACTGAGCAAACTTTATAAGGAAATGGGCAGATTTAGGTTAATGAGAGGAAAATGAGAACACAAATAACAGTATGAAAGACTGCAGAGGACAAAGTGCTCAGTCAGTTCCACCTACAGTTGAGTTAAATGATTTGTACGGCTGTTTTTCAGTATATTAATGATTTGACTTACATGTGACATTGTGTTTTCTTTGTATCTGCTGATCATTTCATTATGTGATAGGATAATGTTTACTTCCCCTGTATTGTCTACCTCAGTGGCTTCCACAGTTTGGGTCAGGACCAGCAAAACAATCCGTGAAGGAAGACTCAATCCTTGGACGTGGGCTGCTCACAACTAATAGTCAGAACAAGTCGACTTTTCTTCATTTTTAGGGACCGCAAGCCAAAAAGGTTGGGAACTACAAACTTATATGGAGTGATCAATACCGATTCTTGGAGTTTCTGCAAGTTGCCTGGCAACCTCACGGGGACAAGACCCCAGGAAGTCACGACGCCTGTCAAGAAATAGTTTCCTTTAAAACCACAACGCTTCATTTCTTATACTTATGTTAAAATGTTCATTTGTAAGCTGATACAATTACATTTTCACAAAACAGCGCCAACTGTGGCAATCTAAAAGAAGAAGAGAGAGATTTGGGGAAGGCCCTTTTCCTTCTTCAACATGCTAACGTCCCTGTGCACAAAGCCAAATTTATAAAGAAATTGATATTAATTGGGCTGGCCTGCACAGAGCCCTGACCTCCATCCAGGACCTTTGGGATGATCTGGACCACCGTCTGTGAGGTGGCCTCATCTTGTGTCTGAATGGGAGCAAATCCCTGCAGCCAGGTTTCAAAGCCTGGTGGAAAGCCTTCAAAGAAGAGAGGAGGCTGTTACAGCGTTACAGAATGTTTGGGTGTCCACATACATTTGGCCAGACATCATGTGTTCCTGTGATGGAGATTAGTCAGGATGAGCTGCATCTACACTGTCCCACTCACTGTAATGTATTCTTGCTGTAAATGAGTTCTGGCCTGTGATTCTGTGCAGTCAGCTCTTAGTTGGTGAATATGAATTATCCTCCCGCATCACAGAGAGAGAGGGGGGGGACAGGAGGCTAGGACAGAGAAACAAGCAGAGCAGCGAGGGAGTGAGAGAGATAGAAAGACTAGAAGAGGTCATGGCCCATTTCACACAACGTACCAAGGAGATTACAGGAGGTCTCCGGGCATGACACAGACGCCGCGGTGATGTCTGTGCAAAAGGAGCAGATGCAAATATGCCACCTGCAGAGGAGCTGAGGACAGGGAAGGACAAGCAGCTCGGAGAGAGGACACAGACGAAGAAACATTTTATTCTGCAAGATCAAAATTATATCAAACGCCGACAGCCGGCTCTGCACGGAGGCGAGATAAAAAAGCCGGCATCGTCCCGAGCTGCTGATTCCACAAGCTTGCAGAGTGAGCGTAGCGGCGATTTGTTATCGCTTGTGGCACATGTTGGACTTTTGAAGTGTCATGTCTCGTTACATATTAGCCACACACTGACCGCTGTGTGAGAGAGCCGGGGCCAGGGCTCAGTGTGGCGACGCAGAGCCATATGTTGCTCGGGCTCCGGTTTGCGAGAGTCCCTTTATCACAACATAACACGTCATTTTCATTTATGGATCTTATTCACAGTTCTGTCACAGCTTGAATTTGCCTCAGGATTCACACGCGGTGATGGTGTGACGTATTCATGGACACTCAAGGCAGCAGATCCTAAACGGGAAACTAGCAGTAAAGCTTTGATTTAAACAACAGCTTACCACTGTGCATAGCAGTATCGTAAAGTCACCTACACTAAAATCCAGTTGCACCCCACGTACGTTCAGATGTGACTAATGCAAAGGACAGTTAAAAGTAAAGCGTCAAGTGAGCGTGAGATCATGATGAGGGATATTTCATCCTGATGACCTAATGGCCTTCAGTCATGTCTTCTTTCCCCCCAGTCCTGTGCATGTAGGGAAAAGCACATTAACAACATGAAGTGTCCCATGAAGCTATTTCCAGTAAACCAGCACACACAATACCTTCCCCTAAGTGGAACATAGCCATCGTTAATGTAATTAAACGCACCTGTGCTGTCCCTGCTGCGACGCGTCTAACGTGGCTTTGTAAAAAGACCGCGGGACTAAATAAAAACACACTCCTGCACGAAAGCTCATTCTTGAAATAGTAGTTTAACAAAACAATCCCGACTCAGCGTTGTCTGGCGCTTTCAGCTGCGCCGCATGGTCTTCAGCAGCAGAGGGAGTTGGCTGATTTTCACTTTTTAGTTGTAGTTTTGTGAAACACTGACACCGTTTGTTCCAGCACCGACAATACCACGGTTGCCACTGCACAAACCAGAGCGTGTCCCTGAAATCTGAAGACGCGCCAGTGAATTTGGGTGAGCTGTCTCTTTATTTCTACGCCGCTGCTCTTCTCTTTCTTCTGCTCCAGATAAGTTCTTTTAATTGCTGGCAGCGCTTTGCTACATCCCCCAACAACGAATCACACGTGAAGAAAGGCCCGCTCAGGCTGGTCACACCACCAGCCGGAGGGGAAATTGTTAAAGGTTTATGAGTTACGTCATTTCACCAGTGTACAAATAGGACATGAACATTACATAAAAAAACAAGATATAAAAAGAGACACTTTCATTCTAAGAAATGTATCACACCTACGTCTGTATTATCCAACCATGCACTTCCTGATCTATATTTAGGCCTCTGGGGGGAATACAATAAAGCTACTTCCTTGATTATCACATTTTTTAAAACACTTATTTTCAAGTATTTCAAATAGTATTTTGAAGGTATTTGTGGAAGATTGAGTCGCTATTTTCTCACACACAAGTGACAACAACTTGTTTATCAAGTTGTTTATCCTTTCAGTAAATTTATAGTAAATTCACACGTTTAATATCACTATACTGAGGTTTTTATCCCTCCAGATGCCCCAGTTTCTAAATCTAACCCAGAGGAAGTTTGAACCTTTACTGTCTGTAGGTGTCATCATAAAAGCTGTCTGGTCCTGCTCCGCCGCCCCCCCCCTCTCTCCTTACCACCAGAGAGAAAGCAGCCCCCCTTCCTCCTTCCTCCTCATCTTTCCATCCATATTTTTTAGCCTGGGAAACCCCCCCACCCCTCCGCCACAGTCATCATGACACACTCAGCCCACCTATTATATTGTCACGGTGGGGTGGTGGGGTGAGGTGGTGGGGTGCGGCGCACAATCATTTAAACCCCATTTTACCGGAGCACTTATCTGCTAAGTGCTCACACAAGTAGACAAAGCCACACACTGTCATGAAGTTAAATTTTCTCACATTCAGTTTGCAACCGAAAGTGATTTTTCCGCAGCGGTGCTTAAACAGTTATCAGGAAAGTGAGTAAATTGGGAGTTTGAAGTTTCCCAAAACTGCCTCACACACATTATATATGTGAACTTGAATGTTTGTTATTTTACCGCCATGTGGTGTTTGTTTTAACCCAACCTTTTGTTGTTGAAAGATACATAGACGTACATCGCATGTTCCAAAGTCAGTCAAAATCCTTTTTTGGCCCTTATGCTCACTGCAGTGAGAAAAGTTCAGCTCTCGGCTTGTGAACGATCCACCGTTCGAGGCAACGGACAGAAGTTGTTCATCAAGAAACTGCCAGACCTCATTACTCTCTCTAAAACACATTGTCATTTTTATACCTGTGCTTGTGTACCAATTACACAAAAAAAGATATGATACATGAGTATATGGGTCCATGAGAGTTCGGATTCTCAGATATCTCTCTAATAAATAAACTGGTCCGAAAACATAATGAAAGAGCTTTGAATTAGGAGTTTCCACCAGTTACATACACATGAACTTTGAGTGTTATTTCACTCCTGCGTGGTGTTATATTTAACAGTCTTTTGGTGTTACAAGATACATAACAGCACATCACAATTTTCCCAGGTGGGTGTCAAATGTTATAAGCTCTTTTATGACATTTTCAGTTAGTGAATGGTCCACTGTTCAGAGAGCAACTGAAGACAGAAAGCTCAACAATCTGAGTATTAATAGAGTCTGGCCTTTCAGCCAGGAACGCACGAGTACATTTAAACATGTATGTACGGTACATGCACACACATGCAATAACTCACAACAACTTGTAGTAACTCAGCTTGTCACTAACTGCTCTGTGTAGACGGCGAGCTGAGGTGCAAAGTTGAGCTCGTAATAGTATCCTTGACTTTCTCAGACACGGAGGTTTCGTGTGTGGCGAGTGTAACTCAATAGGTCCATCAATTACCTCTGTTTCCTAGGTGCCTTCACAAACAACAGCTGCAGAGTTTAATAAACTAGCCATGCAACTCAATCACAGGGGCTAAAATATCACGAAGCCTGAAAACCAGCGGGATGATGAAAGCAGGCTCCTCTTGTTGTCATGGCTTCCTTTATCTATCGGCCACAAAGACCCTTTAAAACACGTGTATACTGGCGAAAAATGTATCGGTAGGCTATTCTCAAACCTTTTGTTATTTCAGACTAACCCCCTGTTTCCGAAACGACCCACTGTAACGTGGCATGCCGCTTGGCATCGAGGCATGCTGTCGTTGTATTAAGTTGCCGCAGGCTTTCGCTTTTGGTTGTGGGACAGAGGTGCATTTTTTCCATGGTAACCGGAACCTCATTCAAAACTCTGTCCTTGAATAGATATGAGAACGGCTCTCTTCTTTTAGATTGAATTTGAGTCAGTGGTTCGACACTCGTGTGCCTGCTCAGGTCTTTATGTACCTTATTCATCTGCACGGGAAATAAAAAGTGTCGAAATAAAGATTAAAAAGCAAAAACTGCAGCGTAGGAAAGGATAGACACCCAGGTGGGCTTATTAGGTTCCTCCCTCAAGAATCACAAACAGGAAATGCAAGAAAAACAAGAATGCAGAAATAAGGAAAATAATTGTGAGTGAAAGTATGACTGTACATGTTCCAGTGTGTGGACGGACGGTAGACAAATGAAAGTGGGAGGAAGGCGGTGAGGACAGTACATGATGAGGGGAGACAGGAAACAGGAAACAGAGGGAGTAAAAACAGTCTCAACTACAGTGATGTGGCAGATGAGATTCATACTTACTCCATCGCTTAACCCATTCAAACCAAACTGACTGGCACCAGACTGACCTGAATTGAACTGGCATTTAGAAAAGTGGGAAAAAATTTTTTTTTCCACATTTGGTGCCACATTGTATGAGTGAATCTGAGAACCAAGAAAAAATATCCAGATCCTTATAAGGGTTTCAGGATTAATTCATCCTACTTTTAAAAGAGATGTCGGCATGTAAAGGCGTCAGTATGCTCAAAACAAACCAAGTGTCATTATAACACTGTGCACTTTCAGACAATCAGTCCTAGAAGGCCTCATGGCGTGAGAGAAATTCAAACCTTTCTCACCCGACCAATTGCTACGTAAAGTGGGGCATGACTGTCAGAATGTCTCGGAGAGTCAAATTGTGTCATTGGAAAAATGTGGGGGGAGAGGGGGCTTTATCTTTGGTTGAAAGCAATTTGGTTGTATCATACTGACATTTTAAAGATTCAAATAAGTAAGGCAAAATTATTTTTGAATTTGGTGCGCTAGGGAGCATCTACAGCAGCAGGGCAGCGTCTGGGATCGAAACAAAACAAACTACAGTGCCCGTGTTCATAGTAATGAAGGGATATGTCTGCCAGTGTAAGTGGGGCTCAATGATTTGTTTTTAATAGGAACAGTGAAGTTCTGTGGCACTGAGGAAAAAGCTATATCAGGCTTTGGCTACAGAGACAGATCTTGTTAGTTGGATCAACTCAGGGTTGGTTTCGGTCGTTTCACAGGATTTGTTGATAATGAGAAAAATATAAAATATCATCAGAGGTGGAGCCTCTGAAGGGAAAAGTGTGGAGTGGACCCAAAGTTTAATGACTCTGACTAAAGTTGAATGAATTTGATTTATGTGGGAACAAAAATCTGATTATTCAGGCAGAAAAATGAAATGTGAAGTACAAGATGGAGAGACTTTTGACAAAGAAGAAACAAAAAAAACAACTAGTGATGCTCGTCGATCAAATCCAAAACATAACAAAAAGTGTTTTGCGCTCAAGGTCACTGTCGATGTAGCAGGAGAGCTTTAGGTGCATCAGTAACTCAGAAGCATGCGGTTCATGTTTGGGTTCTATTTTGGCTTGTTTTGTATTATTGTAACTGGTCAAGAGACACGGAATAGGTTTACACAGGGAGAAGGGACGGACTCTGAAATCATAACAACATGAACACCAGAAGGCATTTTGCTCCGGACTCCATCGCGGTCAGAGTCCTTTTCACCTCGGTGTGACGCCCTCGCAGCAGGAGCACAGCAAAAACCCAAGCAGTGCAAAGGCAGAGTGCGAGATGAATCATACATAAACAGCACATATTTAATGACATGTAATCCGTGCACACCATCAACTGTCATTACTGCTGCTACAGTATGTCTTCATGATCATCCGTGCATGTAGTGGTGTATTAGTAAGAAGTACTCTAATCCGGTATCTACTCCAAGAGGGACTTTGAGTGTGTTTTGTTTCTTCAGATTCTCTTTTTTTCCCCCTTTTTTTCAGTGGAGCTGAATCAGGACTTTTATAAATAGCACAGACTGTGATAACATACCAGAGCTCCTCAGTGGGGCTGCTGAAGCTCCCCCGCCTGCAGCCACACTCCTACTGTATGCACGAGGGGAGCTGAATGAACGAATGCTGCACTCTGGTGGACAAAAAAGAATCTATTACCATGGTTTTGTTTTCACACAATAGAGGTAGAAAGATAATTAAATCCACCAATCGTACTCTCATAGTGTTGCACAGTTATAATGGCCTTCATGTTCTTCCATTAACACCGGCTCCTAAATGTCCCCGGCTCAGCTCTGCCGGTTCAAATGTAATTCCACGGGGCTTAGATGTTGATCTCAGTTTGTTTGATAGTCTGACTGTTTGAAACACACACACACACACACTGATTAGATCACAGCTGGGTGTGTGACAATGTCACATCTCCAGCTTGTCATATTTATGTGGTTCGTGTGTCTCCTTGATGTGTTGCGTAATACAAGAAAGTTCCACTTTACAACAAGAAAGGTTTTCTCATCATAATGAATTTTCACGCTCTAAAGAAAGATACGCTGTCACTGTAACAAGCTTCTTCTTTTCTTGCTGTAACCAAGAAAAATACAAGACATATAAATATACTATATATTTAGGATGGCAGATCTAAAGGCATATATTAACGTAACTGGTAAACATACTTCTTTGTATTTGTTGATCTTTGTATTTTCGAGTGGCAGTAAAAAGAGACAGGAAACACATGGAGAGCAGGGGAATGTCACAATTACATGGTACAGAATTTCAAACCTCCCCCGCAAGCTAATTTTATAAATCCATTTGACAGTTTTGAATTACATTATGTGCACCTTGTTTTGAATTTGCGATATAATACTGTAGTCTTGTCTTTATGTAGTTGAAGAGTCGATCCAGTAGATCCAATAGTTGTTACACAGGGTTTGACAACTGGGGGTTTTGATTGATGCTGCTGCTGCTGTGTGTGTATGTGGTTGTCTCGCTGGTTAAAACCACACTGGACGACTTTGGAGAGGACATAACTTGACCGTAGCACCAGAGCGTGAATCATCGGTCCACCAGTCTCTCCGTCTCTTCCGCTCTCGATCTTGATTTGTATGCCACAGCAGTTACGCCAGCCCTCTGCTGAGATTAATGCATGTTTATGAGATACTGCGTTAAGGCTGTCATTGTCCAGATAACAGCCCCCCCCCCCCATCTGTTGTGTGTATGCGTTTCTCTCTCTGTCTCCTCGCTGACTTATTTTCTCCCAGCAGTGCTCCGTTGATATGACAGGAAAGGTAGGACAGGCCGGGGCACGGCAGGACAGGGGGATGCAGCAATAAAAGTGTCCTTTTTCACCTCCTTTATAAACAGCTCGTAATGTTGAGATGAGCCATTGCCTATTATGGGCTCCGTCCAGACTGTGACATCAGTAAACAGAGGAGGACAGCTCTGGGCTGAGCCAATGAGGACTGTGTTTTAACAAGCTTGTTGGGAGTCTGGACTAGCTCGTCCCATGGTAACCCAGGTAGACAATGTACTTGTTATGGTTGAGCCTGGGAACAGACTCGGGTCTAACACTTATCAAGCTGTCTTGTGAGGCACAAACTTTGGATCATGAATATTACAGAGGTTATGGGGTTATGGGACAGCTTTATTACTCTGACAAACACCAGTTCTCAGGAAGGTTGAGGTGGGAGGACGAGACGGCCATATGCCTGCCTCTTTTGCTTTGCAAAACAGGCTGTTGAACTTCTTGACTCCGCCGCGTGACTTTTGATTCACCTTTATCTTGCACTTCTTGACCCACGCTGTTGCGGCAAACGGGCCTCTATCTTTAGACACAATGATTCAGCATGCAGTCTCGGATCGCGACAGGAGCGAGGCAGAGAGCCTGCAGGAATCTGGGGGAAAGTGTCTGATGTGACTCAGATGACAGTATGGGCGTTGTGAAACATGCTGTTCCCGCTCAACCTGCCTGTTTATACAAACGGATAAAAACCAAAGTCCACCTCACCAGAGCCTGCCCGCCCTTCGGACAGGGATGGAGATTTTTGTCATAATGCAGGTGGATTACGTCCTTTCTTCCTTTAAGAGGAAGAGATGACAGAGGGAGCAAGGGAGCGAAGGAGGAAGAGATAACGAGACACCTCCCCTCCATATGCTCGCTCTGCCTCTCGTCCATATGCATGCGGCTCGTGTCCACCTCGTTCTCTCTTCACACAAGCTGGCGGTGATGCATTGTGAATTTATACACCGTTCATTAATCTCCTGCACGGAGAACGCCAAAACAGGCCAAAACGGGCCTGTGGCTGAATGCCTTGCAATGATGACTAGGTTGGAAAGAGACACGGTGCCCTCTTGTGTACAAAGGAAGCACTGCACACTTGTGGGGAAACTTGTTATAATTTGGATGTGATTTTTATAACTCTTGGCAACACTTAGCATTCATATCTAAACAATGAATAAATGTTGTAAGCAGATATAAGTGTTAATGTATTTGTCAACAGATATAATTCCTCTTGTGGATGCTGCTGTATAAACAGATGAATGAACGAATCACATTATAGTAAAACACAGGTATGATCAAATATAAAATATGTCTTCATAGGGGAAGTTGTAATTGGCAAAATATGTACATTAATAAACAGTTATATCTGCTTACAACTACATTAAAGTGTGTTATAAACCATTATTGAAATGCTTAAAGTGTCGCCTAACTATGTTTTGCTGTTCGACCATGAGTGAGACAAATATTTGGCCCCGTTCCACAGACACACATACATAAAAAAAAAAAATCTAAAACATAACAACTTATCTTCTGTTGTTAACACAAACAAAATAAACATTAGTCACAAAAAAAATTCAAGTACATGCACACTAGCTAACTTTGCTTGTGAACAATTAACTTAATTAATCTTCTTATCCTGTTGAAACAAACACCAAAATCGAAATAAGTCTGCACATTCATTTGTTTCTATCAAAGTCTTAAATGCAGCAAAACAGTGAATCGAATCTAACCTAAAACGAGGAGCATTCACTGCACTGAGAAGTGGAGGAAAGAAGCTTTCTCTTCGATTCACTCTGTAATGACAGAGATGACAGAGATGTATAGGACCTCTGAGAAATGATTGGACAGGATGGAAAACAGGATTTTGTGAAAGCTCCCAGGGTGATTTTATGAGGATGTGGATACTTCTGGGTTCAGGCTACCACAGAAGACGACATAAATACATTTTCATTTGTATATCAGAACTCTAACATTCAACAAGTCCAGAAAGTCAGACCCCCGTGAAAAACGACTTATTTTACTGAAGAAAGGCTGCAGGGGATGAGACTATGAATTAATTGCTGCCATTGTGGCTCCTGAATACATAAACTAGGAAATGAGCCGGTTTGCTGATTGATAAGATAATGAAAGACATTTAATTAGTTTCTTTTTTTGCACTTTGCATGAAGGTATCATGTTTAAAAACACGAGGGAGAAGTTTCAGGGTACACCTGGCCCTTTTAAAATGACATTTCTCTCGTGGGAGTTACACAACCATGAGAGCAATTACCAAACATGACAAGATAATTAAATAAATGCAGATCAAAACAACATCTGAACAACCTGAACGCAGCGTGACGTGACGTCTAATCCCTACAGACTATAGTGTGTGTCTGCTTAATAATGTAGCTGTGTGCAAGCTGAGTGGCCCCTACTGATAACACGTTATAGGGGGTGCAACAAGTGCAGTGCAACCGTGGCGAAACCGTGTCTAGTGAGAATATGGGAGTTGGTAGAAGACCAAAGCTGGATGAAGATGGACATTATTTTGAGTTTGTGTGGGAGAAAAGCTGAAGCAAAGAGCTGCAGTGATTCATCTGACTCCATGCGACCTTCTCCATCAGAGAAACAGTTTATGAACAGATGGGTTAAAACACGTCAGCTTTTTGATGCGCAAAACATACTTTTTTGTGCGAATTGTGTGATTTCTCAGGCCACATTTCTGTATTTTTGTGGTGACTGGCTGAAAACTGTTTCTCTTTGGGAATGCAATTTGTTATATTGACATATATTTGGAATATTCATGTGAATGCTTACCTAACTATAAAAACCTGACATTTTGGGCACTTTATAATTTGAAACAAGTAGGCCTAAAGAGGTTTTGGAAAGCAAAATAGCAACAATCAGTATAACTGGTGACCAACAGCTGTTTAAAAGGCTACAATCTGTCTTAATATGTCTCTGCTTAGCTGTTATTTAGTTTTGTTAAGGTTCTTACAAGATCCAGAGTCTTGATATACTCTTCAGTTTCACAGGGAGAGTAACATGTACATTCAAAGGTATTCTCCTTTAAACATCAATGATTTAGTTCCACAGTGATTGGACTGCCACTAAATGGATCTGTAAGGCTCAGACTCAACATTACGGTGAACTGGCACTTTCCCCAGCTCCCTCACAGTCATTAAAAGGTGCTTTGTTCCTGGTGTCTCACTCGCTTTATTCTTTCATTTCATGCCTCTCCTTATGCGTTTCCCACTCACTCTCTCTACATCTCCAGGAATCTCGGTGGGCTTGTAAAGGAGCTTTAATAGAGGGGAATATAAATCTGAAAGTGACAAACTCCAGTCGTAGCAGCGGCGGGGGCCAGTGTGTACGTTGTGAACTGCTGCGCTGTAAAACCAGGACCTCCAAGCTCCTGTGCCCCCTGCGATCCCCGCTGGCATTGCCGTGAGACCCCACAACCTCTCAGCCTGAACCCCAGCACACAGGGAGGACGCTTTTTTCAAGTTTAGACTGAAGGCGAATACAATCAGTATTAATACCCACGCTGCCTGGAGGACTTTGGCTTTATAACTGGCACTTCCACATATCTGGAATCCTACAAGAACCTTCTCTCTTCTCTTTGATTAGAATGGGGAGCACTGTAATTTCCATTATTTTAAGGATGAAGAAATTGAACCATGATCCTCCTCTGGGTCCTCTATTCAGCCTTCCAACTGTTTTATTTAAACAGCTAATAGGACTGGACTGCTCCCTTTTAAAATGATGATAATGAGGAACAAGAGGCAAGAAGAAGTGGCAGAAAAAAAAGGGACGCCAAGAGTGATCTCACCCAAACATAGAAGTGTAAAAAGGCCCAGAAAGGAGCCTCAGATCAAAGTTCTGGTGAGATTCGGTGTCTCTGGCGACTGGATGTCAGTGGCGATGATGACGATGAAGAAGCGAGAGGCTTTTTGAAACACCATGATGTGCTGTAAGGTTAACACCGAGGATTTACAGAGCGTCCATGGGGTGGCGCCGCAAAGTTTCCAAGTGAACACAAGCTGTACAGTGAGGTACGGTAACACTTCCTTGTCTTAAAACGGAAGATAAACTGACTTCTAACTGTTAAAACAACAGATCGGTGGCTCACTGGCCGCTAACCTGGAGGCTGCGAGTGTCCTTTGGATTCCTGTTAGAATAATGGAATGATAGATTTAACAGGCCCAGTTCCCAAATTAATAATTCTGTTCCACATTACCGAGCGTATCGAATCTGTCAGATAGTTTTAACAGCTTTTCGACTCCACCTTTTTCCATTTTGCTTGAGTTGAATTTGGCTCCCCGTTTTCCATTCCCAGCAGCTGTGTTTTGAGTCATTTACAGCTCAGCTGACATCGCTGCTCCTTATAATGGATTAGAGGACAATGAAATCATTTTTTGAGAGACGCCTTTGGGGAAATGATGGATTCTGTGGATACAACAGCTGATAAAATGCATCTTTGACTTCATATTGCGTTGAACATCTAGGCAGAGATTGAGTGCAGTAAAAGATCACATCACACATTTATGACTCAATTTAGGGTAATTTCATTCTCTTGTTAGCTATATATCTAAAGCGTGGCAGCGCATTTTACACCTTGAATTCATTAGTTAAGATTTAATATTGTGGCGCGACTTCTGAACAATGACAATCAATCTGCAAATGCATTCAGATATAAACACATGGATTTAACATGAGATCAAACACAGATACAACTAATATAAAACTTACTGTCCAGCCAAGAAAAATATTACAAGTATGTCAGATGAAGCAAAATCTGAATCTTTTATGTGACTTTTGTTCTTGTCCAAATTGCTCATAATGTATTGTAGGAGTGTAGCTGATCCTTCTGCTTTTATGTGTCAATAGTCCTTCGCAATAGCAAATACATGGTGTGTACCATGATGATATGATTATTTATTGTTGATAAATTTGCCTAAAACCACTTGAGTTTTAGTTGTCAGCAAGCTAAAGTGTAAAACTTCCCGGACTTTTTCAGCCACTGTAAAATAACTGGGTCTCCGTGCTTGATCACACTGGGTGGCAGGGCTGGCACCGCACTGGAAAGCATTACTTCTGCATAGTGTTAATGGACTTACTTAACTCCTGGGTCCTGACTAGTGTTTTTCCAATGAATTAAAGTGTCAGGAGCCACAAATCAGCATCTGGGATAGGTCATGTGGGTACTGGAGGAGGAGCGTGGGCTTGCTGGGTTCGGCACTGTTTCTTAATGGTTTGTTCCCTGCACGCAGGAAACCGGAGCCTTAAACCCGACCTGTTGTTGCTGAGGCCCCATTTGTACTCCCATCTACCCGTAACACACACGCACAAGCACCCACAAGCACACATGCATGCCATTACACACACGCAAGCTAACTCACTCAGTACGACCATCGCTTCCCTGAGACGTATCTACCCCCCCACACACACACACACACAGGCTAACCCTCCATCCCCTCTGTGCTTTGGCAGACCAGTAACATTTACTCAGCTAAATGAATTAAGTAATCGCAGAATCCCGCAGCTTCTGCATTACAGAGGAATTTCCATATTACAGCATCTGATACTCCCTGTTCACAGCTCTCCTACGCCACTAATGCAAGCCCCTGGCCAGGCGGGCCGTAACTGGATAGCCGATGGGATTCTACCGCAGCAGATGCAGTGAAGTACAGAGGATATGTGTGTGTGTGTGTGTGTGTGTGTGTAGGAAAATAGGAGGAGGGGTGGTGGTGATCCATGCTATATGGGTCCTGCTTTTTTTATTTTTTATTAGAGCTCATTAGGACAGCAAATAACTCACCACTCCGCTTTCATTTAAGCAACAAGCCGCTTGAGGCTGCGGCCTGCAGTCATGTAGAATAGCTATGAGGCGTTGTTAGGCACGACGCAACAAGGAAAGCCGGAGCTAAAATTACTGTGAACCACTACGGCGTTGCTTCTTAACAGCAAGTAAGAATCCTTAAAAGAGAAACGCTGATTTAGCGTTGCACTGTCGACTCACAGTGAGAACAAAAGGATCAAAATCGATGCAACTAAACTAGAGATTGTGCATTTTTCTTCCTTGTCAAAACCTGACACCTACATTACCCACAATGCAACTCTAATTGCCGACAGTACTGTCAAAGATTCGGGTGTGTTATGCCAGTGGCACCTAATGTAGCCTTGGCAGAGATGAGCAGCGCGCTGTAGAGGTCTGGTAACCTCATATCTTTCTAACTCCACGCCTCCAGGTTTTGTAGTCTTCAGCCCCAACCGACGCAGACTCAAGTGACATCACTTGAGGTAATTTATCAAACTTCACGCAGCCACAAAAGGCTTTTTACAACTTTTTTCACACGTCGTGGTACTGATTTGGTGATGGGTGCAAAATGAATAATACAAATCCCAGAGTTCTGTTCAAATTTACACATTTATCGATCACTGGGGACAGGAGGGGCAATACAAGCAGCTTGTGTATCGATTTACATCACACTCAGAGAGACGGCTTGTTATAATTAAGAAAACCAAAGAAGATGGTCAACAATGCCTTCACAAATGCGGTTTTACTTCAAAATCTCTTCTGGATTAGGTCCTTACATGACATATGGCTCTTGTTTTCTGAATGTCTTCCGGTAGGTGCGTTCATTGTTTCCTGTGAATCCCTAGTGCGTGTGCATGCCATTTGAATGCTGCATAGTAATGGTGGACTGTCTTACTGACAATGCAGACTAGGCTACTATATAAATTATATTTAATGGCTATAGCAGAAATATAACTTCAACACATAATAAAAAACAAAGAAATGGCAACAAATAACAGCAAAACATACATCAAATTAAGACAGAAATAATACATCACAATGGCATCACAGTGGACGGTGGATTTACTGCTTGCAATCTAATTTAAATACTAAGAAAGATGGTCAGTGACAATAATGAAATCAAATGAATAAATGAACTGACATCTTGCCAAAACTTGTCAGAATGGGGACAGATTCAAAAGAAAAAAGATCAGTGTCCTCTTTAAAGTTTTGATACAGATGAATAACGTAAAAGCAGATTTTTGATCATTAACATCCACATAAACTCGGTCACAGACTGTGTGTTCACCCAATTTATATCTTACTTCACTTTGGCTCTGAACATGATTCAGCCAATCAGAGCTCAGGATCCAAACTAGTTGTGTTGAATTACAGCCAACTCGCTAACCCAATGCTCTCCTCCCATAATCCCCTGCCTGCCCGCTTCCTGCCCCATGAGGCGACCAGTTGGTAGGCCCAGCAAGGACGGAGGGCCACACACACAGCTGCCTCGACCTTCTGCAGAGCCGGGGGGCTTCGGCTTGGCGATGGCTACTAGCGCATTTGTACGAGCTCAGAGAGAAGAGGTGGAAAGGTTGAGTCAGAGCCGAAGCTGACTGCTGTTAAACTGTCAAAATGATGCCGTTGGAAAGCAGAAGCACTTGCATCTGCAGATATATGGGTTTTTTTGTTTGTTTTCAGGAATGCAAATCCTCAATGACTCCTCATGTATTTTTGGCATTCTTAAACTTAATGTTAACCATGTTCAAGCTCCCAGGGGATGTGAAAGTCAAGCAACACCTGACATGCAAAGTGGCCGGTGCTGCAGTCAGGTGTCTTGAGGCAGAGAGAGAGAGAGAGAGAGAGAGAGAGAAAGCAAAAAGTCACCCAGTCAGCATACACTTACTCACCCTTTAAATCTCTCTCTTTTCCCCTCCATCGCTCCTGGAGTCGTGTTTCAGGAGATCTCTGCGATTGTAATCAAGAGCGTTTTTACATTTTTCAAAAAATGCCCACACGGAGGCCGTGAGGTTTTGTACATGAAGTGTCTATGACAGAAATGTGACCTCAGCTCGATGATCTGTCACATCCTCCAACATGGCAACTATTTCATGTACACCACGATTAGTTGAGCAACATGTTTTATTTTCATGCATTCTGCGTACTGTATATGTAATATGCATTTGTGTGTGTGGGTGGTTGGGTGGGGTGGGGGGGCACGTGCACAGGAACATGTTTTCTGTGCAGGGGTGCTGCACAGTATAACGTACGTGGGCTTTCCTTCAGCAATGTCTCTCTCAAATAGTGGCTAACAACGGCAAACCTGCCACTGCTCGTGGCATCTGCCGGCGTTTGAAAAAAATGTAAAAAGTATAATATTTCTTTATGAAGGTAGTATAAAGTGGGATGAACTCAAGTAAGCTAGCTCAAAATTGTAGTACAGTACTTGAGTAAATGTACTTGGTTACTTCAACTGCATGTATCTAATCCTCACTATTTAAGTATTGAAATAAAATATGAATATTTAAAGATTAACTGAGAGTATACGTGTCATTCTATGGGTATAACTCCTCCAAATAAATACTTAGCTACAATATATCTGCGCTGCACTGGTAAGTTCTTTCGTTAAGTACTTTCCAGTCCAACACACTGTGTAAACAGTCCCATTCATGCAGTGACTTTCTAAATCCACTAGGAGTCAGTTTTTCTTATCAAATGTATCAACACACATTTCAGAGGGGAGACATAAACAGTATACTGTCAACAGCCACTATACTGGTGTCTTTCTGATTATCATTGTTTGTTATGATGATGATGAGGAGGAGGAGAATGTGTGATGATGCATTATGCAGTTTCACTTACAGTAAAAGTTTTCCCTTTTATAAGGCAAAATCTTCATCTGGGACTTAATGCACTCTGACTGACTTCCTGTGTGTCACTGTTGAAGATCCTACTGTGCGTTAGTTAAGTTATCACTCAGTCAGTTATCTTGACATCAGGCTTGCAATTAGAGGCTGCTGAACAAACAAGGAGACAATCAAGGGCAGTAAACAACATGCTGTTTTTCCTGTTCGAGGACAATCATCATCATCACCATCACTGCCTCTGAATTAAATCATCAGAGGCAAACGGCTTCAAGAGAAACAAAATACGTAATGAACACAACAAAACTACAGAGAATTTAGAGCATACGATAAGTATTTGCTCAAGCATTTCCAAGTGTGTGTCAACTGAGAGGGAAATTATGTCACCCTGGGTTTTCGGAAATTGTGATCAACACTTTTCAAACATTTTGTGATATTGAATTATCATTAAGAAATGAATCAGAAGATTAATTGCTACTGAAACTGTCGGTTTTGGCTGTATACTATTACATTTGTTTGTCACTAGATGCACTGCATCATTGCATGATCTCATAAAATGCAATGCATTGTTAACAGGAAACTTTGCAACAATAGATCTTTACTTTGGAGTATTTAATGAATATTTTTACATTAGAGTATTGGTAATAAGTAAAGAATCTGACTTCTTCCTCTACACCTGGAAATAAAATCATATCTAGGAATTGAAGAGGAATCATTATTCAGGAACATCATGACATGTATATCATGTTGCTAATGCGATTTTCCATGATGTGGTGAACTTTGTGGATCTTTAATAATACTATACTGAAAAAAAAAAACAGCAAATCAAAATCAAACATCACCTCTGAAGATCACCTCTTTGTTACCAACTAAAACAGAAGGTAAAATGTCACATCACCTAATTTTCGGACATGTCTCACCTCAAACATGCATACTGCCCCGGCTATTTTCATCTACTGAAGTGAAAGGAAGCAAATAACAGGCTGCACGCACACAAAAGTGTTTGCACACACAAAGGTACTTGGATTATTTTGGCAGGCGGAGAGTTTATTATTTTGTTTTATGGGGCTGGGGAGGGGGGGGGGGGGTTGTTTTGCAGCACTGCCTGTGATACGGCGGCTCTGTTTGTGCGCTTGTGAGAAAGGAAGCACCAGCAAGATCAATACATCCTCTACGCAGATTTCCAGCAGAGTGTGACGTGCGTGTGGGGAAATGAGCTGGGCCGAGGATACTTTGCTTGTTATGGATTTGACATGAACTTGGCCCCCGGCCTCACAGAATGTGATGAATGTATTATTTAATCTTCCTGTCTTTGTTAACCTCCTGCTGGACGAAGGCACGGTGATTCTCTCCCTGTGAGTGGATGAAACAACATCTCCAGTTTGGCCTTTGGATTTTGATTAAGTATAATAATGGCTGTAATAATACAGCCTCTCCACAAGGACCTTTCCCACCGCAGACTCGCTAATGGGAACTGTGGTGTATTTAAAGCATGCGTGAGTCAACTGCACAACACAGATTTAAATGAACACATGAGGCGACATATCGCTGTGGACGACACTTAAACAGCTGCTTAAACGGCCTTGACATTTTATCAGCTTCACGATTCGGGGTTGAATGACTTCACTTAAGAACCCGTCTTGAGTTTTGAAAAACAACTTTAGATTGAGGACATTTTGCAAAGTAAGGTCATTCAGGGAAAAGTTAAGGTTGTAAAGGTTGAACTTCTACATTTAGACACATTAGATTAGATTAGAGTTTTTAACCTTGAGGTTGGGAGAAAAAGAAAAATTGAGAAGCGCAAACCAAAGAATAGAGGACGCAAACCAACTGACGTGAATGTCAAATTGAAGCTCTTCGTCGTGTTTTTTTCTTACTGTTGACTTTTAAGACTCTCCATCGCCTCTCTCCATCCTACATATCTGACCTTCCAGTATGTAGCCTGAGACCCTCGGGCAGAGGTCTTTTATCTGTTCCCAAGGCACGGTTGAAACTAAAGAGCATCCCAGTCAGAGCCCCAAACATGGAAGAAGCTGCTTGAGGACATCAGGTCAGCAGAATCCGTGATCTCTTTAAAACTTACTTAAAACATACTTTTATCTCAGCGCTTTTCCTGATTCTTACTGACTGCTGGTTGTATTTGTATATTAATCCATCAGAATTTTTTAATGATCCGCTTGTTGTGAAGTTGTTTCCTTGTGTGAAGCACTTTGTAATGTGATTTTAGAAGAATGCGCTCTAAATAAAGTAATAATAATAACAATTACACAATAAAAATAATTTTAAAAATAAAATACATTTGATTGCACACTTGTCATTTTGTATTATGTAGTCAATGGGGAGCTGCTTTCATGTGCCCAAAAATAAAATCCAAATGCAAATCTGGGCGGCAACTAAAAGTTATTTTCATTATGGCTTAATCTGACAATTAGTTTTATGATAAATTCATCGTTTCGTCAATAACATCTCAGGAAGTTGTGAAAAAACAGGTTCGAACAACAAAAGGTCCCATCTTCAAATTGCTGGTTTTGTCCATCCAACAGTCCAAAACACAAGGATATGTAATTTAGAATGATATAACACAGAGAAGCATTAGTAAAACAAGATATAGTGAAGTTAGAAGTGAGTTAAACTATTAATTGATTAGAAAAGGTTGACAGACTGTGGCTCGGTGGATGATTAACAAATGTAGTGGAGGGCCCTCATAAAGACAGAGGTGTGTGTGTGTGTGTTGGTGTGTGTGTGTGTGTGTAGGAGGCGAAGTCTGCTAAAAATATATATCTTGCCAGTAGCTTCAGACAATGACAGGGCAATATTCTTCAGAGGCTGAAGAAGACGTCAGAGCTTTTGGACAGGATTCAGACACAAAGACAAAGAGACAAATTTAGACCTTTGGTTGTTCGCCCGAGTGGGAATGATATTCGTCACCTTTGTGTCAGAGATGTTTCAGGCGCTGAGAAATGAAACAAACATATGGAGAAATAGAGTTCTCGTCTCACCTGCGCCAAAAAAATGCACGCAAGACAGATTAGTACACCAGTGGGCTTGTGGGAAAATATGTGCTTTTTGGAGGCCAAATCCATGCGGAGAGCTGAGGTTGACACATCATCAACAGCTGGATGTACTGCGAGTTAATATTCACACGATGAAATGACTTTACGTTTTTGTCAAACAAAATGTGGAAGGTCATTTACACTTCACATTTAGATTTCACACATTTTACTGCCCTCAGTAGATTTCATTGTGGAAAGTTTTTTTCATTGTTATAAGTGGACAACAAGTTTAAAATGTAAATATGAATGACTTTCCTGTATAAATAATCATAGAATAACAAATAGCAATAATAAAAAATGTGTCATTTCATATTCACATATGTGTTCATGCTTTTAAGGCAAGACAATAAGCATATTGAATAGGTAGGAACTAATGTTTGATTGTGGTAATTCAGTTTGCAATGATATGATATACTTTAAAGGCCTGGTCACACAGAGAAAATAATCTGCACATCTTCACGAAACATTTGATCCTAGCGGCTTGTAGCGGGCGAACAACTGAAGCTGACGAGCTAGCTGCTAACAAGCTAGCCAGCCAGGAACATGCTAATGCTAGTCAGTCGCAGTAGCTCCTTCTGAAAGAATTCTTTTAAATGTTTAACTGGTTCTGAATGCACCTCACACATTTCAGGTAGCCCAAATAAACAATAACGTAGCAATGTGTGGTACAGTATAAGGCTTTGTAAAACGTATGATGTGAAACAACCAGTTATTTGCTTCATTACATCTTATACAAAAAGCCTCACTGTGATCCCGGGGTCTGTTTGCATCACTTAAGCTCAATGCTTCAAAACACAAATGTTAGATAGGACGCTCAATGTGCAGTGCAATGGAGCTTCACAGCGGCTCTGTTACAGCCGCCGTGACCTGAAGCCGCTGAACCGGCTCCGCTGCTGACGAGATGAGCCAAGATCCTTTCAGAAAGGAGAACGCATGGGCGAGAAGGAAAAATGATTTTCGGAGAAGCGGGGCGAGAGAAACGTCTTCAGCATGACACTAAAAATACTGAAGAAAATCGCTGGCTATTAATAACTCTTGTTGTTTCAAAAGAGGCGGATGACCTGCTGTCAGCTGTGGCGGGCAATCAAACAAATATAGAGCGCTGGATTATGAACTGTGCGTGTTGCCAGTAAGAGGCTGATGTCTCCACCAGTTGATGTCTCCACTGTGCTGTCCCGTCCTCGTTCCCCCTCTGGCGGTTTTTTTTCCACCATATATCCCTCAATTCTTAGATTTGAGCACATGGTAATTCTTACAAAAATACCAAATCCTCACCACCAACAGGCGGAGTGACCCAAAGGTCTGAGGACGTCACGTCAGGCAGCCCAGTGAAAGCCCGACTCCCCCACAAAACACCCTAAATCGGTTTTCACTTCGCAGTGCCAAACCACAAAGAAGAGGGGAAAAAAGCTATATCTTTGAAAATTTGCAATCATAAAACTTGTTTTTTCAGCTCTATTTAAAGCTAGGGTTAGGCCTTAAGCCTCCGATTAGAGTAAGATTAGGGTTAAGGTTAGGGAAAGCTTTAAAAACAACTCGCTAGGTGAAAATTATAACAAAATTCTGCGTTGCAGCCAGGCCAGAAAGGATCAAGTTCCTAAACCTGGAGCCTCGCCTCCGCAATCAGCCAGACACGACCGACCGCAAGCCGGCGCAGTAAGAGTCATGTGGACGTGGTATTGAACGCTCTCCTTGGTCACAGACCAGGCCATCGACAAATCGGCTATCCACCACACAGGAATCTAAATAATCACACAACAGGCTGTCCAAATTAAAAAAGCATTTGTTGGAGAAAATGAGCATCGTCTGCTGGCCCGGATTTATTCCACACATTCCCGGGAAGGTAGTACATTTCAATACATGCATCATTTTTTTATGGTTCTTTTTGCCCCAAATGATCCATTATATGACAGTGAATCAGCAGCCTGGAGTTGAGTGGTCTCCAATGTCTCTTCACATGCGTACCCCCCCCCCCCCCCCGCACAGGATACAAGAGATTTGGATGTACAGAGCTGTGCTCAGAGATGACTCAATCCAGAGGCTTGTAACTCCAAAACACATCTTGTAGATCCTACATGGAAGCTAAATGGGAGGAAAGGAGTAGAAGGAATTTGTTTCCATGCCTCCATAAACATGTTTTCTCTATTAGATAAAATTATTCTCATGCGCATGTCAGCCATAAAGTCGAAAACAAGACCAGTCTGTTCCAAAGACTACACGAGGAGGAAAAAACATTTTTAACAACACCATGTCTCTGTCTAAGAGAGGTGTCAACTTTCTTTTGCATCGGACTCTAAAACCCACTTGAGTTAAACACATTGATGTGTTTTGTTTAACCCGCTGTGAGGCTTGCCCTCAGTACGAGGGTCCCAGGGGAGGTTGAGATTAGCTAGAATGTGATGAGACGGTGACAAATATCCAACACTCCCCCGCATCAACAATCCCAAACGCAACCACAATGGAGCTACGACCGGAGCGGAAAACAAATCAAAACAAAAAAAGGAGACGCAGCCAGGAAGCGAGGTATCCATTTCATGCCCCTGTCTGTTGGCCTGCCACCTGTTAGACATGATCATTACCACGAAGCAAAGCATAGGGGGCTAAGCCGGTCACATTTATATCAACAAGCTGGGATAAAACTGTCTAATTATCCCCCACGGCCTCTGGCCTGGCCCCCGACTCTCCTCGCTGAGCCGGTCCCATTTGCCAGCCTGGCCTTCAGCCAAAGTCTGCAGGCTGGTATGTGAAAGCACATCCTAATGACAGCTCTCTTTCAATCCCAGGTCTTTGTAAGTGCCCTGGGTAGCTTGTACACATTATGTGGCAGCGGTCCAACTCAATAGTTAGAAGGTCAAGGAGAGGTTTAACGGAATAAATGTGTGAATTTATTGTTGTACCTGGGCTGAATAAATTACCGTCAAGTGTTGAGGTTCATGATGACAACTGTGCCAACAACCAATTTAAAAGGAAATCTTGGTTTGTTGAAAATCGTACTGAGGACGGGTGGTGGTCCTGAATGCAGCAGCAGCAGCAAAGTTCTCGTGCAGTTTTCAATAGCATGATGCGTGGAAATAAGTGGACTTTTTTTAAACAAGTGAAACTTTGAAATTACATCCAAGCAAATTTGTCATTTGTGAGCAAATGCTTAAGTCAGGGAGAGTTAAGCTTTGATGATCACTCTTGATTGAGAGCAAATGTAGACTAAATGTAAGCAATTTGCACCTGTGCAAAGCTGACTATTATCATAACAGTTTTGATGGCTACAGAGGGAATGTGGTGGGTGGGAGCGGGGCATCCAGAGCCCCGTGGGAGGTAGCATTAAGGTCTTAATTAGGACGCAGGGGGAAAGATTCAAAGTACTCCAAGATGACGAGGGACGCAGCAATGGGAAACTAAAGCTGATCGTCTTTCCTAGTTCAAAGCTAATTGCCGAAAGGGATCTGACATGGGTGTGCAGGGAAACACGGACGGCATGTAATAAGATGATGTGAGGTCATCTCTAAAAGCTGTTGGACTAATTCTGTGACTTTGGTAGCTTGTAGGTCTATGTTATTAAGACATCAGAGACACTTTAAGGCCACCCATTTAAGTAGTATCAACTTGTCCAAAAGAGATGCTACAGTTCAGATTATTCTGAACTAAACAGCTGAATTTAATAAAGTAGTTCCCTTTTTGTTGTTGTTTTTATGGACATACTATATAAGTACTTTATTAGATCTGTTTAAAGCAGTCAGAGGAAAACAGTCTTCAAACTGATGTCCTTTATACCATGGGTGACACACTTGTCACTCACCAAAAGCTGCCACACCGGCCTGTTTACTTCCAGGAATCTATTTGTCCTCAAGATCTCCGATAAAGTGGCAGCTGTGGCAGATATGATTACTACAACTGGGCAGAAACTGGAGTCCGGCCCGAAGTTCCTAACCAACGCCTGTGCATAAACAGTGGGAGGCTGAATAATTAGAAAAACAAACCAGATTCTTATGTTTGATCCTGTTCACAAAACGAGGAACTAGAATGCTATATCCTTTTCATTCATCTGTATCTTTTATGCATAATTAAAAAGTAAACAAGTCTGAATCAGCTTCCAGAGTGAGTGAGTGTGAGGTCATGTTTGGTCATTTGTTCACCTCTTCACTCACGAAAAAGTGTTTTTTCTGTGTACGTAACCACACCACTGACAAAATATTATGTGGAAAAATACACCCATTTTCCAAAATTGGACTGAATGAACATGTGATGCATCACATCCTCCTCAGTATATTAACGTTACTTGTGAAAACGTCTTGTGGTATTACTGGTGGGAAATAACCTCAGCACACAGGAAGTGAATAATCAAAATTTAAGAGCGAAACATAAAACTTTTTCCCAAACAGCAGCCGGCGAGTCAGTTGGGGGGAAAAATGCATTCCCACAAAGAAGCAAAATATTCAGTCAGAGGAGTGCAGTAGTTTACTGACATTACACTACCTTGTTTCTGGGTAATGAAGTCCAAACTGCCAAAGTCAGCTTTTTCTTACATGCGGCCGCAAAAAGTATTCAAACTTGTGCGAACTCGCCTTATGCAGCTCTTAACGATGTTGATACGCATATTGACAGACTAATGATGGGAGGAAAACACTGATCACAGTGGTTCCAGGCTCTTTCACTAGATCGTTTAACCACAGAACTCAGGAAAGTGTTTAAAGTTATCCCAGGATGTTTTCATGTAAAATAATGCAAATAAGTAGCAAGAGGCAACTGGAAAAGTACTTAGAAAGCACATCATCAATAAACTGCTTTATACCAGAGCTGAAACATCGAATAGTTGAGATAAACTCATCTGATTGATTTTGATAATCAATTAATCATTTCAGTCATTTATTTTTAAAGCAAAAAATGCCAAATATTCTCTGGTTTCAGCTTCTTTCATTTGATGATTTACTTTTTAATATAGGACAGTACATTTGGACACTTTTAGCTAAAAGACTATATTCACATTGTGACATGGCTGTGTTGAACTCTTTATTGTCTTCCTGCTTTTAGAAATCTGATTCTGATTCACTGACGCATGTCACCAGGGAAAACTAAGTGGTTAAAACATTGGTTATGGTCCACACATGTCAAACTAAACTGAGCGTTCCTTTCATTAAAGGGCCACTGCAGAGAATTTCTTGAAATAAAATAACTATCCCTAATTGCCCCATCAAATTAATTCTTTTCATTGACATCATTTTTAAACATTTCTTCCGGACACAATCCTTTTGGGGCAAGTTTGTGTGAAGTAAGGCGCACTGCTGCTCTAAAGATCAGCAGAAATGATTCCCGTGGCAGTGTCCAAACTTTATAGAGTAGTATAAGGTACGCCTGCCCTAATAAAAATACAGGTGCTTTTCTTCTTCTTTCAAAGACTTTTGCAGACTTCTGTTCAATTACAACTAAACAGCGATAGGTCATCTATTTATTCTTTGACTGATCTGGTTGAGGTGAAAGATACATTTTAGACATCCACTCTGAGACATTTCCTTGCTGTTTGTGAACGATTTGCAAATCTTCTGCAAACATTAAAATGCTAGCTAGAACATTTCCCCCGTGAAGAAAAAAAAAGATCCCCAGCTTTGAAGCAGCTGAAAGTGCACTGGGATAAAAACTCTATACAATTTCCACATGAAATAGGAAGACAGGGGTCCACCGGGAGACACTAAATTGAAACTAAGGCTGTGCCTGATGGACCACAGGATATGCCTGCAAAATTTAGACATATCAAAATGGTGAAAAAGTCTGTTAGTGCCCATTCATATAAACTGAATGGCTTGTAATGTTCTCAGGCCCTTGGAGGATACTTGCAAGGTTGAGGAAAGACTACAGGAAGAGCAGAATGGTTTTGACATAACTTTATTTTAGTGCGCTACAGGTTTTCTCTCCTCCCTGCAGTTTAATGTTGTATTCCACTGGGTCCCGGAAGGAAGCAGCCCAGTAAATCCCTACTGCTCGACTTAAAAAGGAAACGGTATCTGAAGACAGGTGAAAAACTGGAAGATAAATACCTCCAGGCCCCTCGCCCATAGTGTTTCTCTCCAGAGGGTCATCTCCCAGCCCCACAATATAATGGCACAGGCGTTTGGTTTAAATTTAGCCAGAGAGGAAGCTATAACGATGAAATAACACCTACTCACCTATGAAAACATAATTCATGTTGATTAAAACCTTGCATTACATGTTACAGGCCGCTGGCTGTTTTTTAGATAACCCTGTCAGGTGATGGAGGTATCAGGCTAATTTGCAGGATTTAATTGGGAGAAAGTAACTGGGAACATTAAAAACCACACAGGAGATACTCTGGGGAGTTGTGGGGTGGTAGGTGAATTAGGACGTCTTCACTTAGCTGGGTATAATGAACTGAGCCGATGTGCACCCTTGTAAGGTTTAACTTTTTACCTTTTTATTTGGAGGAAGGAGGTTGGGGGTTGAAAGGTAAACAATGAGAAGTTCTGCAGCCGCCTCAGCTGCTCCCAGGGCGCTTTAAAGGGGTTTCCATATGTTTTCAAGATTTGAACCAAACTCCGGTATCGCCATTTAAAGACGCTTAAGTGAGTGTGTTCCCCCCAACCCCCCACCCCCACATTTGTTTTTACTTTAAACATAGCATGTTGGAGAGAAACATGCAGTGGGAAGAGGCACAGAACTAAAAGTGATTTGGAAATAAAACGAATGCTCATGTTGTCACCGACAAACCGTGCATTTGAAAATGTTCACAGATCTCCAGGGATTTGTTTCCACTGCTCTTGTGTTTTTGTGTTTCTAAGACAAGTCGAGCTGCAGGTTAGTATTCACTATCAGGGTGTGTCTGCTAAGGGGATAAAACATCCACCATCTGCTCTTGCTTGTCATGGTAAGATGAATACTTGTGTAGTAATGTGAAGTTGCTATCCAAAACATCAGTGAGTGGTTTATGGAGTCATCTACTTAGAATCCAACTGACAGCCTAATAAATAGATAAAAGTGGGGAAATAAGCTGTCTCAGACAAACTGTATTGATCTAACAGGAAACTTTCAACAAGTTGTTTACACTTGCATGACCTCTGAACTGCTGCCCATAAAAGGCTCATTTTTATTTGCTAAAGACTGTTGTGACATTTTCCATGCAAACAGACAAAAAGCGAATCTCACAGCATAGTCTGTAAGTTGAAAAGAGCCCACTGCAGAGCCCACCTGCGCATTCATCGAAAAGAATAGTTTCATTGTCATCTTAACTTTGAGCTGAGTTCATTATTCTTTACTTAAAGGTAATCAGTGGGGCTCCCTGCTCCGTGAATTGCCCGACACAATATTTACGTATCTGCTTTAATCATTGCAGTTCATTTATTTTTACCCTATTAAAATAAACATGCTGGAGTATTACCAGCTGGCTAATAGAATTGGGAATAAAAAAAAATCTTGCAGTATAAACTCAGAAATAGTGAATTGCTTTGGTATGAGGAATTTCTACCCAAATACAAAAGACAGTAAGCAACTCCAGTGCATGGCCAGAGAGCAGTGTTTTTAGAAGTCGCATATCTTCAGGAGGCTGTTGCATATCATCGATTTTTGCAGGGGTCACTAGATCGTGTTTAAGATGTCTCACAGAACAATAGGGATCATGAAATCTTACAAAAGTTCAGAATAACATTATGATAATATATATTTAACATCCTGAAAGACTAAAGGAGGCTTGCCATAATCTCCGAACAAGATGTAAACCAAATGTGCAGAAATGCATAAAAAGCACCATGAAACCCAAGTGTTTCAATGTCCAAACATGCCATGACCGCAAGCCATCTGTTTTTCCCTTGTTACATTGGGAAGCCAATGGAGAGGTCCACAGTTAAGCGTAACCTCAATAAATATCGCAAATCTGCAGAGACATCCTCCAATTTGTCCACTGGTGATTCATCTGGGAACTAATAGTGGAAGACAATAACCAGTGAGAAGGACCATCTGAAAGACATCAGTAAACATGTGCGTAAATCACACTGACCCAAAGCGATGGTAGGAAAAGTCTCTCTCCACAAAATCATCTTGTGGTTGGATGAGTACAGGGCTGGCGGCAGGACGATGTTAAGGCTATTCCCAGATTCTTGATGTTTTGGTCTGCATGAATTATGAGAGCTTGTCCTTTTAGTGACCTCGCAAGTAATTATGCATTTTTCAAAAACAAGCAAACCATGTACACAAAGGTACAACAGTCTCCTGCTTACTGAGGCAAAATCAGCACTACACCTCCACCCAGATACACTTGTTACACACCTGGATTTCTTTATGACTTGGACAGTGACTGATGGATGTAATTTTATATCACATTTTGTCAGAAAAGGGTTAGAAATGTGTTACTACCGCGGTGCACACATGGATTGTGGGTCAAAACAAGTTAAATCTCCTTTATTTCCTTCACAAAAGACAAATTGAACGATTTATAACAGAAAATCCACGAGATACATATATATTTAACATCCTGCGTGTACATCACTTTTGGCATTAATACTACAACTGTCATAACTTATCCACTCACTGCAGCTCGGCCTGCCAAATGTTAGCAAAGAGGATCAGAATCAGCTTTACTGTAATTTAGTAATAATAGCACCTGAAATTAGTTTGACAAGACAGATGGGCCGTGTGATGAAAAGATACAACTGTAAACATGATGATGTTAACCAGTTTCAGCCTTGAGATACGCTGTTGAGAACCGGCCTACTGGAAATATCTGTAGCCTTTAAAAGTGACTGAGCCTTCCATAAGCCCCCCCCCCCTTAGTTACAGTTGCTATGGCTGCCAAGCTCAACATTCTAGAATGGAACTTAGGCGGTTTAAAACTAATAATGGCGGCAAATTGATCACTTAGTTATTTTTGAAACACCAGTTCTTCAAGTTCACACAGAAGCAAACAAAAGCATTTGTAGCCATTTTGTCCACTGAAGTGATTTTATCAGCTGTAGCTGCATGCTAATGTTTGCAGTTTGTGTTAAAGCAGACAAACACACATTACTTACACTTTTGCTGTTGTGTTCTTTGGTTTTGGAATGACAATTTATTTTTTTTAAAAAGACACCACCCTCCAAACTGTTGAAATACCGAATATCACTTGACAGACCTGCTGTGCTTGGTTGTTTGGGGCAGGGGTTTAGCAAACAATTAGAGCGTACTATCTTCATTCTTACAGTTTTCTTTTAAGATAATGCACCTGGGATTTAAACACAAATGTTTTAACTCCAAACATGTGGGTTATTGCTGTTTATTATTGAATATGGTTAATGCCAGTGAGGGCTAAATCTGAGTAATTTCATCCTACAGTTACTCCTTCAGCAGCAGACATATTAACACTCAGTTGTAAACACCCATGCACACGAAAAACGTCACACCCGTATTTCAACATTCATTTAATCCATATGCAGCGACAATTTTATTGTGCTCATAAAATGCTCGCGACTGCCCTTAAGCACATTGTATTTTCAGCAGGCGTTTTAAAAAGGCTTAAATTACAGTCAAACTGCATCAAGATGAATGGATTGGCAGCACTGATGTGAGTGCATTTTTTTCTTTTCAAGAGAGGGAATTTTCCTCCCTGCAGCCCTGCCAAGAGCAGGAGGGGAAAATCAACTCCATTCAACTATTTGTCAACTCCCTTTAGAAACATTTAATAGTAATAAAATTTATGGCTCCAGTTTCCAAAGGATACTGCCAGTGAAGTTCATCTCTACGAAAGTGGTTGTAAATGCTACCATTGTTTCAGATTTTGATTTATGATTCAACCTTTCTTTGAGGTTTTAGAATATAAATATTGAACTCTGCTACAGTATGAATGTAATGTATGCATGCATTTATGTATCTATCCATCTATGTATCTATCTGCTGGTTTGCATGTCTATTCAGTCAATTCCATACTGTCCACAAGGAATAGAGGTTGGGGAAGATGCACTCTCCTGTCTGTATGATGAGCAATGACAGTACCAGACAACTTTCAGGAATCCACTGAAGCAGCGCTTCCAAAATCGAGTTGCCATATGGCAGTGGTGCTTAAATGTTGAGACAGGTTACAGCATGAAGTCATTTGTCATGTCTGTCAGCTAAAATTAATTGCTATTAAAACTTTGATAAAACGTCAACAAGTTGGGTTAATATAAACGAACTAACAGAACAATTTAGAAGACGAGTGTCATCGTGTTGGGATTTGTGGACAAAGTTGAGTCATTTCATCAATCAGGCCGTGTGATATCCTCTTTCTCTCAGTTTCAACAACTTTTGGGCTATTTTCTCCATTATTCCCTTACTGTATAATTCACGAGATATTATAAAATATGTTAGTCATACTATGGATCACAGTTCAAAGTGTAAACCTTTTATTGGACAGTGTAGAATTGCCTATTATATGGTCATTAAAACATGGCGTAGTGGATTGTGAATCTGACTGTATGAAGGGGAAAAGGGAATCATGGTCAGAGTGAGTTATGGACCATCAAGGAGCAGTAAAAGCCAAAGATGAATTAGTATGTATTCCTATTTTTTTTCTTCTCCCTTTTTCATCCTGACACAGGGAAGGAAATGCTCTTTGTTTTCTTAAGGATGTGCAATTTTCTTCTCTTCATCTTTTTCGAATCCTCCTGCTGAATCCTCAAGCCATCAAATCGAGGATTTAAAAGACCTTTGGTGGCAGTTATGGCTCCCTGCAGAAGCTTCCTCATGATGCTGAGTGGCGACTCTGTGAGGTCAGGGAGGAAAACCAACCAATTTGCAGGGGGGAAAAAAAGAGGATATTCCAAAAACCCTGGCAGAATGTCTGCAACTCAGACTCATATGGCTCATCAATCACGCCTCTTGCTCCTTTTGCTGTAATTACTGGGAAATGTTATACATTTGTGCACATTCTGAATCAAGAATTGAAAACATTAAGGGATAAACGCTTCTTTTGTAACAGGAGAGAATGAGTCACTCAAGAAGATGAATACCGTATCCACATTTAGAAAAGATAAAGAATTGTTTGCTATGGTTATTGCGCTTAATTCATACGAATTTGTACTTTACAAAATATAACATACTTTACAGAATATAAAAATGTTTTATATTTACACAAGCTGTTCTGTTAACATGTTATACTAAATTACATTTGAACCTTTTAAGGTTAAATTTCTTGCACTATTATGAAGATTTTGTGTTAACTATAATGTAAAATTAAAGCAAATGCTTAAACACAGACTTAGTTCTGCTGAACGGAGTGAGGAGAACCAGAGCAGCAACATCACCCACACCCTCACAATGCACATGTGTGCACATGTGTGGATTACATTATGCTCTACCACAGAAAACCTGTGTAATTTATGGGGAAATAAATCTATCCCTTTCCTGACAATTAAACCCCAACTCTAAAGGGTGGCACAAAACAAAAGCTCTCATTTAAAAAAAATAGGAAGAAATAGAGCGGGCCTTAGCTCCTTCCTAAATCACTCACCATAACACCGCTGGCTTCTCTGACTTTTCTCCAGAGCTTTTGCTGTTAATATTGAACACTGAATGGACGCATGTCTGCATGGGACAACTATGCATCAGCATCAACATTAAAGCATGCATCTGTCAGATCCCCAGTGAATGAGGGGGTTATTTGTGAGCCAAGTTCAGATGCTGATGGTGCTCAGCTGACAGGTGGCTGAAGTGATGATGGAGTTGTGGGAGCCATATGCAAAACAGAACATCGTGACACTGTGCACTGAACAGCTTTGTAATGGCACATGGTTTAAGTTAATGTTAATGCCAAGCACTACTGGTGAAGGATCACAGAGGAGTTTTTGCATGTTTAAGATATTTTACTACAAATCACAAACATAAAATATATTTATAATGCACATTATAATGTATGGGAAGTGGTAGTCCACTTTTTGGTGGGTGATGCTGACCGTGAACATAACTTTTATTTACACGAAAACTCATATTGTACCTTTACTGGCAACAATTATGATAATTGATCGGTTGTTAAAGTCAGTTATAAAGCAGAAATGCCACAATTCTGTTTCAAGCTTCTCAAATCTGATTTGAGAAGTGTGTACACTTCTATTTATGTAAAAGTACATGTTTTGGGAAAATAAAATAAAAAAGTGGTGCATTGTACACTAAAAAGAATGTCATTTTCAGTTCTTTATTGTGTCTGCTTTTTCTTTCTAAATGCATTGTGTGTCCTGCCTCACTACTTTCAAAATGGCCAGCTGTTTGGTTGTATAACACCCTCATTAGCTGGTAAAATTTGGTGCATCCTCAAAGAACAGAAGGTTCAAACACAGAGGCATCTACGTCTCCCCAATAATCTGGACTACTTCATCCAGCTATAAGCAGTTGACCAGGTTAAGTTTCATGTTTCTTTCTGTGGTCTAAATTGGCCTTTAGTGAAGTGGCAGAAGGTGTGATTTCCTGTAGGCCAAATGGGAAAATTCAGCAGCTTGCTTAAACCAAGTAAGTGTGGTGCCCCAGTGTGAATTACAGGGCTCATTTTCTATTCCCACACTGCAAACTTTCTACAAAGGGAAAAAAAATCAAAATATAGGAGTTTTGTATTCTTAACAGACTACATTTCCTGAAATTAAGTCATTACATGCAATAGACCTGATGAGGTCACACCTGACAGGAAAGCCTGAGGCGACTGATTCAACAACAACGAATAAAGACCTGTGGCTGTGCTCCCAGAAACCTCGGCTCTGTTGTTTAATCTTTCAAGCTTGAAAGTGACATTGTTGCACCTTTAAAGCAAAGTGTTGCATCACGCCCTGAAAAAGTGACCTCATGTCACGATGTCGGCTTTCATCGACCTGCTTTAACTTCCTCAGGCTCAATTAAAATGGCCGCGAGAGAACAATCAGTGTTTTCTCAGATGTGTTGTGCGGCCGGTCTGAAAAACACATTGTTTTCTGAAATATGCAATATCCCTCATCCTAAATGTAGATGAAAAGCAAGAAGAATTCTTCTCAGGTAGTTGACGCAAACGCACGTATGCAAGGATTGCCAAAGCGGCTGATTTATGTTCTAAACTAATCCCTGTGTGAATTCTGTACCACAGAATCCAAACAGCCAGAGAAGTGTTGCTCCTGGCCAGCAGAGGGTCATTTACTTAATGGTGAATGAATCTCTAATCCTGTGTAAACGTCAGCTCCGTGTAGCGAGAGCTCCTGCAGACAGAGAGATTTTTGCTGCCTGAGCTTTCAGCCAAAAAGTCTGAGCTGTTCCTCAAGCTGGAGACAAGGTCAAGGAAATAATGTTTGATCTGTTATGGCACTCTTATAATTATTTGGACCCTGGAGGAGGACCTTTTCTTTGGCTTGGCTACTGCCATCTAATAATTCACTTGAAAGATGTGAAAGCCATATCACTACTTGTGGTGAAGTACGCTGCTGGAAATTCCCAAATCCTCTTGCAAATGTATTCCCCACTCACTGTAATGTCACAAATTATCATTAATTTTATATTATTTTATAGTTTTTATAGTTCAAACCACTTGTCAGGCCTTTTCTTCTAATTCTGGAGATATATCTACATTTATCTTTATATGTAGATTTTATTTACTTACTGTTTAGCTGTTGGGATCCTGCTGAAATCTTTATATGATGAATGTGAATGATAACCACAGTACTGTCAGGGTTTCTGTATGCATTGAAGTTCAAAACTAAATTGTAAAATGTTCAGAATTTCTACTTCAGCTTAGGGGGTTTAAAGCATCTCTTGCATTAGTTTGATATGGTTTCTCAATTAATCAACTAATCGTTTGATCCATTTGAAAAATGCCCATCACAGTTTCCCACAGTCAGACGGATATCTTTAAATGTCTTGTTTGTTTCTGACCAACAGTCCGAAACCCAAATATATTCAATTTTCAAGGCAAGGCAGTGCTTTATAAGGCATAAAAAGGCATAAACTGATATTAAACAGTGACTTCTTTAAAAATGCCAAAGATCAAGCTTCTGGGAAATTGTTATTGCTTTTCACATGTGCTTCTTTGAACTCAATTCAATATTTAACATGTATACTTCTCTCAACTAGCTCATATCCCTAAAGATCTCAATTCTAAACCATGAAAGACTGATTTGACCTTAGTCCTATTGCTTACAGTATCAGCAAATGACTCAAATTTACACTTTACATACTCCTCAGTATTTCTCTGCCCATATCATTTCCATACTTCAGCAGAAAATGCGCCAGTCTGTCCAGGACAAATAGTTTATGATAATACTTGAAATCTTTTATCATGCTGAATCCTCAAAGAGATGCAGGCCTAGCCATGAACCTAACGGGGAGTGTAGGAGGAATTTAAAAGCTCTGTTAAAACAATATATATATTCATAAAAGCAGGGGTAAAAGTTAAGCCAGTGTTATTTCATTCAATAAATCTCCCACAACAGGAGGAACTGGAGAAATAAAGTGTCTGTCTTATGATCCACTGAGCTCAAGTATTTCTTCACAAGTGACGATTTATACAAGAGGTCAGCTGCTCTATAAGATGTCCCGTTTAGGTTGGAAGAGCTCACGCACGAGTCCGTTTGAATGGGAGGAAGCAGAGGAGGCCTGGGAGTCTTGAGCGGTAGTGAGCTATGAGGTGGGTGACTTCTCCTCGCTGCAGTCCTTGAGGTTTAATTGTTTTGAATGCAGCTGGCCACGAGTTACTGCCTGTGCGGACAGGAGAATGACAGCATGGCAGGTTTAAAGGGCCGAGGAGAAGATGGTAAAATGGAGGCCTGGCCAAAAGAAAATCATCTATCTGACATGTCTTTGAAACACTGTCTCCTCAAACTGCCTGTTAAATGTCCCTGTTACTAATACCTCATAATGGCAGGAAACTGACATGACTGTTTAGTATTTTCATTCTAACCTTGTTACAAGAACAAACATGTGGAATATTACATTTACATTATTCATCGAAACTATTTAATAAACCTCAGCTTGTAAATTATAACTAGTTAATGTACCTTTTAATCTTTTAGTCTGTGAGATTTCTGCCACCTACTCAGTACAATTTGGTTTGTGGTGCATTGAAAAACATTAAATATTATATATGTAAAATATTAAACATGTATAAGAAAGAAAGAAAGTATTTCAGTGCTGTGCATTGAGGTAATGCATGGTCTAATATTCTGCATTGCAACTGGGTCGGTATATCAACCGCTATTAGCTTAATGCAGCTTTATCTGCATCAATATTTCTGTAGGGCAATAAGTATTACGTCAGTACAGAAATGCAAAATATATGTTTAAGGTAGTTTGGAAACATCATCTCTATTACATAGTTGTTCCACCAGAGAAAGTTAAGTCAAATTTTCAACTGTAAAAATGTCATGCTCAGTACATATAGTGGTCACAAATCCTTAAAGAAACTATTTTTGCGATCCTTAGGAAACATGTTTGTAATGTTATTGGTTTCAAAAATCCAGTATCGGTTGTTATACTTAATGTACTTCTGCGTAGTATACCAGTGCATCATATTTGTGAGCTTATTTTGCATGTAATTTCAAATTAACCGCTAGTAAAAAAGTACACTTCCCTCTGGAAGGTAGTGGAGTAAAGAATTCTCTATTGAAAGGATGCATTTTGTTACTTTGCACTGCCTAAATTCATCACCTGTCTATATTTGGCGATCGATAGTTTCTAGCAGTCATTTCAGCTCAGAGAAATATAGAAAGAAAAAGTGGACATCATGACTGTGCAATGATAAGCTATCACTCATCACAAATGGCCCAGTCTGTTCCATCCCTCTGTCTCTTGCTCCGTTTCGCCTTTTCTCTTTCCCTGACTCGCTCCCTCAAATGCTGCGCATTCCTCTTTGTTTGCTCATACTGAGCCCTCCCTGTGGATCCCGTGCCTGACTTTCCCAAAGCCGATATTAATATCACAGGCCATTGTAATGGAGTTATTTTCATGGAAGCCCCGGAGGAAGTCACGTTGCTATGATTAGTCCCCCGAGGGCCCGGAGTCTCCATTAAGCTGGTTGTTTTAACTCGCATAACCATCAATGAAGTGGAAAAGCTGAGGAAGTAGCTATCACTCTCGGCCGGCTGGGGTGTTTTCTGAGCACCTATTTTGTTAATGGGGCCAGAATATTTTCCCTCTCTCTTTTTGGGGGGGAATTATTCTTAAACTGTGGCTTGCAGAAAGAGCCTACACATGTGTGCGTTTACATTCACCCACCACCATTAAGATTGATAGCAATGGGATCTGGTGGTTAACACACTGTTTAAGAAAAAAAAAAGAGGGGGGGAAAAACAACATAAGGAAAAGCACAAGAACTCACACACACTCAACAACTACACGCAAGGGTGAGCTCCGATGCATCTGCCATCAGGAAGACAACTTGAGTTGAGATGGAAAAAAAAAAAAAAAAAGCACCCTGGAATACATTTACTCTGTCAGGTTACTACTTAAACACACATGACTGAGAAAAGCAGACACTGCCACATGCATGCTTCCTCTCATAATTCTGTTCACCTCTATTCTTGACCTAAAAGCCACTGGGCCACTTTACCACTGGGCCACTTCCAAGGAAACAGGAAGAACCGGGCCAGCGAGGCAGTTGACAGCTTTCAGATGGGCTATTGATGATATCTACCATGTTCAGAGGCTTACTGGGAGGAAGTGAGGGCTGTTCCCACTCTGCAGAATGCAATTACCCAGACACGAGCCTAATAATTGTCAAACCAAGTTTTCCTGCTGTCAGCTAATAATGACGGTGAATGGAAGAAAAAAATGACTGCCCCAAAATAAGAACTGACCTTTAACAATAAAAAAAGGAATGTGCCTGAATTATGAGTTTGGATTTTCTGGCAATTAATGGACAATATCCCTCCCTCTTTTCTGCCTTGGAAAATATATAACAGTCATTTTTATCAATGGAAATATCAGACTGCGAAATAAATGGATCACATTTTCAGGCCGGATGATTTCTGCCTGGTCTTCCACTTAAGAAGTTGATAAAATGAGTAAAAAACTCTGCTCGTTGTATAAGATATATCCCGTTTTTTACCCCGGATTACTGACAGTATATACAGCGTGTTTAGACAGTGACAAAGGTCAAACAGGGGTCACGAAATAACTCAAGCGTCCATAAACACTCGAGGAAACATGCCAGCATAAAAAAACAGGAACTGCTTGTCAAATAAGAGCCTGCTCTGCGCCTGTAAAATTGACTCAGTGCCCCCAAATCACTGAATGTTACCCAGCAGGCCTCGGGCTTCGTAGCCGCTCACCCTGCTGTCTTCACCCGCGACCCTGAATCCCACTACTCTTGCGCTTCCAAAACACATTTCCCTGTTCCCTGTCATTTCAACGGTTTTTATTATAAAATTTGCTTCTGGGCAAATAAATCTGCCGATTTAACGGTTGTTTTTTTCCTCCCTATTTTGGAAATATGTAAATACCACGTCGGTCAGCTCGTCGTGAAAATGAACGATGACTAAGACCTTCCATTCAGTCACATCTGCATGTCATCCAAAATGATGTAAGCAAGTTCACATCACTTTCCCTTATTAATGTCAGCTCCATGTTGGGCGCTGAGCTACATAAACACCCACACACATGTTAATAATGCACACGCAGCAAGACTCTATGTGGGCCCCATTTGACCTGCGTGTGTTAAACTGACACACATATAATAAGCCATCTATCCCCTCTGTTCCCCATGCTGCTCGGTCCCGACTGAGCCGGTTGGGGGAAATGGAAGATCCACATGGAGCTTGTGACACTGCAGCCCTCTGCTTTTCCCCAGTCACCGAGACCAGAGGAGGCCGACCGGCCCGCTGCACATTAACTGGAACAGGTGCAGTGAGTGGGGGCTTGTTTTTCTTCATTGGCTCCTCAGGAAATCATAAAGCAAATATATTGCTGCAGGACGGTTTTCGGGGTGCCCTGTGAGCAAACTGAGAGGGGAAATGGATCAACGAGCGGCCACTGGGGACAGTAAATCAACAGGCTAAAAGGAGAGCTGAATGTACTGTGGAGGCCCCAGGAGCCCAGCCCAAGGCCAGGGCCTCTGTCAGTCAGAGCCTGGTGTTAATGTCAAAGCCAGCTGGACCTGGCAGCACACGCCTATAAGGAAATGATTGAGCTGTCTGTGTCAATCGCCAGTGTACCACTAGAGGCCATCGTGTCACAGGCCAGCATTTTGGGGAACTTCAAGGTTGAGTTTTTTTCCACCCAAATTTCTCCTTGATATCTTTCTGTAGCCTTAACATCAGGAGGAGACGATCGGATGTTGTTGCCTGCTGAAGAGGCATTCCAGAAGCAGTTGTTTTTTTTTGGTCATATTTAAAAATGACCCTCCCTTCATAATAAAAAAGCTGAGACAAAGTCACGCATGGTCAGAAGTATGTTTTTCCATGCCAAAAGCCTTTTCCAGGAGAGCAACAGTGTAAATGTTGAAAATGTAGAAGCCTTTCCACACACCCTTTGGAGTAATGGGTCATCACTAATCGATTTGTCCCGCCTGTTTAAGCTTCAGTGAGATCTTCCTGTCCCTCTGTCAAATGCCTCAGTGCACACAAATGTCTCACTGGCTGGAAAACCCTTTCTCTCTGCTACTGCACTTGATTCAATCATCGTCAATCAGGAACATATGGTGTTTCTTGCCGGGCTACCCCCTCTCCTGCCCCACCGCTGCCGCCGCCACCGTATCCAGTGCCACACACACTCTCCAAGCCTTTTTCTTTTGACTAGTTTATAAATTAGCGCAGCTGACATTTACTGCTACTTCTTACAGGCCGGCACTGCCATGGGAGGCCCGGCCCAGTCCGGTTACCTTGTGAATGGGGCATTATTATGAGCTGGAGACACGAGCTGGTCCAGCCCAATTTTTCTGATCGAGTGTTTCAACACATCATATAGAGAAACAGCTGTACTAGAAATTAGTGCGCTCTGTGACATTGACAAATGTGCTGCTCGGACTCTGTAGAAGCTTCAGTTCCCAAGCTCTCTGCTCATACCCACCTTCCCAGCATGGACACCTTAACAACCCTGCGTGCACACACAGACACACAGACACACACACCGTCCTAAAAGCATGCACTTGGTTAATCGTCTATCTGTCATATCTGTCAGTCTACTTAGTGTTGCCAAAGAACAAATGCAGAGCATTGTGCAACACAATGCCTATTGTTGAGAGACAGCTGTCATGCGTCAAGTGACCAAGCATGAATTAAACTTAACTTCATATGCTGACTGATTTAAAAGCATGTTGAAAGTCAAGCTTAGCAGTCTTTGTGCGGATGTAAAAGTAATATTTGGTTTCTTTTGAGTGAGTGGGCGCCCATCTTCATCACACATCATGAACCAGGGTTTGAAATACCAAACCCGTTGTGCATGGGAACTAGTCAAAGCTAGTTATGGCCAGTTTTATTGTTTTTTTTGCTTGTGGGGAAATTATGGTTACCACGCGGTCGGCCCTTTTCTTCTTTGTCGTATCTCTCTGCTTTTGCAACCGGGTCAGAGTATGCTTGAAGCGAGGCAAAAATGTTTGTAGCTTTTCTGAATGGCCACACGAAGGTATTTGGACAGTCTCTCCTCAAAGGTAAGGCTGTGTGAAGCTGCCGCGTTGTCGGTTTCAGAAAGTTACAAAAAGTGTCGGATTCCGACGTCGGAAACGTGTGGCGGGGGTATCAGACGCCGTTAGATGATCTGACAAGGATTTGATTCAAGCATACCGAGGGCCTCAGGGGTAGGATCGGAAACAAAGCATAAATCTATCTATCCATCTACCATGGATGAACAAACAAGCACCACTTCAAGAAAGTCAAACTTCATCAGCAGAATATCTCAGGAAAGATCCCGACACAGTAATTGTTCACTCTGGGAAGTGCAGTGGAAAAACACAACAGCAGAAACAGTAAGTGCTTAGCAAAAAGGGATTTCCACTTCATGCATAACATATAATTGAGGATTTCCACTTTAGCTATTACAGGTAATGGTGATTATATGGTGGAGCTCAATAAACAGTAGTTCAGTAAAAGTACAGTAACACTTCAACAAGATCTTTGTCAGTAAGCCAGATCCCTCATGTCCGTGATTTCAAGTCCTGCAGTCAGAGTAACATGTGGTTTAGAAGAGAGTGATTGTACCAACGAGCTCACTAGGTATTTTGCAACTTAAACGAAAAACTTGAGCCATAGAGAAGTGAAACTACTTTTGGGGTTGAACTGCTGGGGCAGCTGGAAGGCAGCGTGTTCCAAGATTCATGTAACAGGAAAATAAAAAAGGCACTTCCCCGTTTTTACACTATATGTAATTTCACACAAAATAATAATAGAAAAAGCCTGCTGCACAGGTGGGTATGGTGGAGGTGTGATCTATAAACATGCTGAGAGATTAGTAATGATGTGTTTCAGTATTTTTAAATGTTTGTTTAAATACTCCTTCCTGTGTTGGTGATAAAACAGGACCATTCTTAAGGTCATTTAACTATTGACTAACTCATAATTTCTCCAGAAAACTATAATGATACCGCAGCATCTTTACTTCCTCATTCTAACAATGACACATTGTGACTGTTTCCCGTTTTATTATCATCAGCGTTACAGGCCGCCTAAGACTGACAAAGAAAGATCAAAGTAAATGACCCCGAAAAGGTCATTTAAGTATTTAACACTTTGCGTCACTGATATATTAATAATAATGAAAAGGTTTTATTGATTCCACAGACGTAATGTGCAATCAATAAAACAATCAACAAACAATCAATAATGTGTAATCATTGCTGGTCTGATCGGAGGGAGGTCACCATGGCAACCACGTTTGAAACTCAGGTCTTACAACCAAACTGTTCACAAACCTAATGATAAAATTAGGCTGTAAACCACAAGCTAACTTTGAAAAGGACAGTGACGGAGTGTTTTTGACATTTTCAGTTTAGGCTCAGCAGGCCTGTGATGTGCAGCCAGGCTGGTTCCTCTGAGGGGAAACATCACCGGGCTCGAATCGCAACCAACGAAGAGGCACGATGTTATTCTTTCTTCTCTACAGAGTGACAGAGACAAGCTAAATATCTACCCATAAATTTGACCCGGTGTGGGTCAGGCTGCTGGATGAGCTTCAATAGGGTGTACCTAGTGTGTGCCAGGAAGCCAAACCCTGTTTACCACAGAACTGCTCATACGGCTGACTCCTCACATCATTCTGACCCGCTCTCCACATGGTCGCAGCACCTGAAACTTAGATTAAGACGTGTAATTTAAGATCGCAATGAAATGCTGACATCAGATTTCAGTGTTTAAACATGTCTTTGTCATATTAAACATGATGCATTGGTGTTATTAGGGTAAACAGATTTTAGATTTTTGTCCATCTGCATTTCATTTGATTCAGTGTACACTGTCGTGAGAAACTGCCCTGTTTTGCATAAAGCAATTCATGACATTTGTAGTCAAATCTGAGCTACAGAAAAATATGTAAAATGTACATGCTGTCAACTGTCTTCACAATGATCTGATTTGTATATTGGCATAAATATTGTAGAAACCTTTCCTGTCACTATCTTTAATGGTTGTAGCTAGGTAGCATTCTTAATCCTAGCATTCTTATTACTACCTACAAAGCTCCGACTGTTGGACTCCAATTTGCACAACATCAGAACTATTTGACTCGCTCAACAGATCGGTGATGCGGGCGGTGATGAGGTCTGGGACCAGGCTACGTTTATCTGTTGGGATTAAGAATCAACGTGGTTCAGTCATGCCTAACTTGGTTATTTAATTTACAGTTGTTGGATGACTAAAGCCAACATTTTTATTGTGACTAAGCTTTACATGCAAAACTGTTCTTAAGTAGATTCATGTGATGAGGTCAGAAGGAAGATATTTTTATTACGAATTTATTTTGAAAGACAGCTCTCAAAAGCCAAAACCTAAAACAATAATGGTTGAAAGACATATTCAAACAGGTCACCGTACTGGAGACGTCTCAGTAACTTTCCGCCCCTCATCTCTTGAGTTTTATTTATCTTTTGGCTTTAGTATATATGAAATGTTCTGCACTAATCAGTCAGCACATTTCTCTGGCTTGGTAACCAGCTTTAGATTTGCAGGGTTTTATGTTGACACGACCGCCATCACCATCATGACAAAACACGTGGTGAGTGGACTGCGTCCAATTTCTTCAGGGTGAGTTGACAAACAGTCTATATTATACACTTTTCAAAGGAAGTGAGGGCTGGGAACTATTTTAGCCAATGCAAAACCACATATTTCATACACATTTCTGCAAAGAGGGTAACACAATCTCACATCCCACTGGCAAAATTAATGTTTATGAGTATTTTTAATGGGCTACCTCAGACCCAAGCTTTTTAAAATAATGCCAGCGCTACCAGACACTGTGAAATGATTTCAGAGCTATAAAGGAAGCGTTATGTTCTGCCACCTTCTCTTTAATTAAGAGCAGCTCCCTTAGACAAGTTTTGTGAGTTATGGCAATGATGGAGGGCCCAACTGAATAGAGACCTTTCAAACTATTTTAGCTAGCTTACTTCTGGAGGAAACCTCGACCTTAATACTACAACTTCAGGATAGTAAATTCATATTCATTTTAAAATGCAGCTGTAGTTCTTACTGTAGTGATGCTCTGTATAACCTGATATGTGCTTACAGCTGCTAAAGTGTTCTGCGCTGGCCTAAAACTGAAGCTTGAACTCGGCCCATACCCGTGTCTTTAAGACCCGACTGAACCTGAGAGGTGCTGCAAAGATTTCAGACTCAAACCGGACCTGAGACCATCCTTTACTGACTATTAGCTAGCTGACAACACATGACAATGGATGGATGATCCCTGTAAACTACAGCAAATTAACAACCAAATTTAGAATTTAGAATCTTCACCAAGAATATGAAGATCTGCAATATGTCTTGGGATAAAAAGTGTCTGACTAAACATATAAATTATTAACATTAACATATTTTTTGTTGAATTTTGAATAATAAATCAAAAACATAAAAGAAAACTGACCACAAAAATCTATCAACCTATGCCACAATGTTGTCACCTCAAAAACACAAAAAGTCTTAGTTCCACTAGCATTTTGCTAACGAAACCTGCACCACCACAGGCCTATTATTTGACATAGCACACAAACTTGACCATACGCCAAAAAGAATAAAAACATGGGGATAGTTTGGGTACTGTAAATATGTATGCTTCCAACACTGATCGAGACTGAGAACTGCTCCTCACAACGAAAGTATTCGCACTTGTTAGCGGAGAGAAGGGAAGTAAAATGGGGCTACTAGTCATAACAGGAATCATTCATTTAAATTACCAAGTACAAGAGACAATAGAGTTTGTCTTGTTGTGATTGGTACTGAGACAGTTTGAAAATGTTCAGACTTTCAGAGCCCATACTGACACAACAGAAAGAGGCTCAGTTCCTGCTTTTACTGGCCTTATGAGCAGCAACCTCAGTTTCTTTACTATCAACCCAATACAAATATATATCTAAAAAATGGTTTAGACCTTTTGTTTTCAATACTCAGTTTGCAACAAACTAGTGGCTTGAAAAATAGAATCTCTCTCATAGGGCTTCACTCTTACTGCCGTGAATTACTCAACAACAATACCAAACCCTACACAAAAAAATCCACAATCCACCTTTCACTCTCACGGGTTGTATGCTAACAAGGTATAAGGCCTGCTAATTTACTGAAAATGTCTCACAACAGTGTTCTACACACTGTAAGTAGAGTTTACATTCACCTCTGCTAATACAGTATGATGCTATCCATATGTCTGAAAAATTGAGAAACCCTTTAAACTCATGGTAAATACACATTAAACTAATGAAAACTCTAATGATGTGAACTGAAAACTATAATTATGAACAAAAAAAACCATTAACTAAAAAAATTATAAAGTGGGTTACTCACGTCTATGGCCGGAAACGGTTGGTTGCTTAGAAACAGCTCCTTAGCAACGGCGGAGAGACGTCTAGCGTTGCAAGCCAATCTCCCGGTGCGTTATCCGGTGCGTCCGCTACAGGAACGCGCTAGCTAGCTTGACGTTAGCACTGGGGCTAGCTTACCTGCCACCCACGTCAAAAGTCGGCTGAAGAGGCGCTAGTTTAGTGTTGGCAATGTTGCTAGTTTGGCACGGAAATAGTAACTCCAAATAGTCTGTAAAATACTGACTTTAAGCTCAGCGTGACCAGTCATCCACAAACATTTCCCCTCAGCACGCAAGTTGTCATGTTTGTTGGGCAGCCTCTCATTCATCTGTTGGTAAGTTACTCTCTCCAGCCCTGCAGCCAATCAGTAGTTAGTTTAGTTAGTTTTAGTTACTTCCACTGTGGCTATCAACTGTAAGCAGATGTGAAATTTGGACTAAAATTCTAAATATAAAATGTTTACATGCTCTCGTAATTAACAGTAATTTATATGTATCTGTTCTGCTGTTGCATCATAATTGTGAATTCACTAAAGTTGTGAAAAAAATTGTTGGACTATGCAGGACTTGAACAAAACAGCATATGAGAAAACAAACTTACCATTTGTAGGGCCATGTATGCTGCACACCATGCAACCATTGCAGCCACATTGAAAGCCATTGAAAGTTATCAAGTTGTATTGTACACTCAACATAGTTAATCATCAGCATTCCACCTGCATGATGAACACAGTGTGACAAGAAAATCAGTGCTAATGCAGACACATTTGATACCCAGTGCTATTTTAAACTCAAACATACTCAACTCTAGCTTTTGCCAAATTTTGTTATTGTGAAGACATTTTTATAAGGATGTGGGATGTGTCTGGGTAGCTGTGTGTTTAGAAATCGTTTCCTCCTGACCCCAGTCAGGTTGACCATGGCCCTGTTGTAGGGGTTAAATCCAGAGAACCCCCTTGTAGCCGGGGAGATGAAATGTTGCGTCAACGTGAATGGATGTGTGTGTGTGTGTGTGTGTGTGTGTACTGCTGCGTCCCTGTGAGAGGATCTGGGAGCCCTTTATCACCTTCCCGAGCTGTTGAGCAAAAATAATGCCCCCTCTGTTATCCTCATCAGCGACGCAGTGAGCAAGTTTGAAGGGATATCCTGTTGGCGAAGTAAACGCATTCATCCTGCTTGCGGCGGTTTTGGTGACACAAGATTTACAAAATGTTCCACCCGCCTCCACTTACTTCTTTACAATACTCTGTATATAGAGTAATGGGCCTTAGATCCTCTGTTATTTCAGAAAACAGCAGATTCTCAAAATGGTGCCAACTTGAGCAGGGTTAACACAGAAACCAGTACCAGCAGGGCTGTTCTCACTTACTTTGACAGCCAGGATTTCAAGAACATACTGCCATTTTTGTAAGGAGTGAGACACAGTCTGAGCTTAATTTAAACTTATTTATGACCCATGTAAAATATACGTACACACTGAGTTTCACATTTTCATTTCAATGAAAATGAAACGCCCCTCTTTAGGTTGAGAAAATTATTTGACTTCTTCACTTTATGGTTAAAAACTCAATTTCCATTAAGCTAACAGGGCTCTCTTTTCAATGCCCCCCAATGTTGACATTTTGGACATATATTTTTGCCCTTAATCTTACGTCACATTAAATAAACTGTTGCCTTAAAATACAGTGAACAACCTACGTTCTTTGGCGTGAAGTGTAGGTTCAGAAAGTAGATTACTCAACATCCAACTCAATGACTTAAGCAAAGTTTTAAAACCACTATGAAACAATTCTGTGGGCTAGGTAAGGAGGAACCATTAAGTAGCTGAAGTAATTCAAAACATCCACCAACCATAATACACCGTGTGGTTTCTGATTTCTGGAAAAGTGAAGTACTTAAAAACAATCGGATTTGAAAAATGTTGTCCTCTCCATTCCTTCTCCCTCTGTGGCAACAAACTCCACCGTGGGACAAAAATACACAGATAAAACGCGGAGTGAATTTTCGGAATTGTGGAGCTGTATCCCGCTATCGCAGCTCGTCCCTTTTTGTCTGATCCAAACCACGCTTGTGGTGAAGCTCCTGTCATACCAGTAAAAGCAATGACATTAACATCAGAAACCAGAGGAAGCCCGGTTGCAGGCCACCCAGGTTTTCCAGGGGTCTAGAGAGCCAGGGAAAGTATATCTTGGACAAGTCACCGGCCTACCCTTGCATTTCCTATTATTAATTTTACGCGAGCGACCAACCCTGCTCTGTAAATCATACCTGTGGTTTAGGAAGGGCCTATGGGTCTCTTCTCTCTTTTCTCTCTAATTCATGATGATGAGGTCTTTCTCTCGGCCTGCTTATCTGTCAAGTTATCCAAGAGATTACGCTAATCACTTACAAAAAAGCACATGCTCATGATATTGTCCTGACATGCTATTCAGATCCTGGCGTGTGACATCTGGGTTCAAGTTTAAAAACGTCTGGACAAGTTAAAAGTGCCTTCCTTTAGTACCATCTTGTTTTTGGCACGTTTGTGTTATTGCAGCATCGGAGCTACTTGAGAGAGGAAACTGTGGTGAGAACTGACAACATATAACAGCCTTTGCCCTTCACCTTAAGAAGAGGAGGCACGGAGAGTATCTCCCTCTCAACTCAATATAACGCAGACACACAAGGTTTAGGCTTTCTGAATCATGAAGCTTAAAGGAATTTCAAGGCTGCGAGAGATATTTTTCGCCTGTTTGCATTTCAGGATTATAGCCAGCCACGCAATATATGAGCCTGTCCATGTGAATATAAAGTTGATTGAGATAGATATTTGATGCGCAGATTAAAGTTGTGTGGTTGGCTATCGATGCACAAAGCTGCATGCTGTATGCCAGCACAAACTGTATTACCTCAAAGTATTTCAACCATTGTGGGAAGTCCTGTCTCAAAATAGAGACTTTTATTCTGACAACTTTAGGCAGGAGTTTGGCTCACAAATGACTAATCCTCCTTCAGAGCTAAATGGATCTGCGTTTAAGGCGTCTCCAAGCTGTCCACCATTTATAGAAATATGTTGAGCAGAAACCACACAGGGACTATCAGGTACATCTTATGTTTTATACAGTAAGCCAATTCATTCCTCTTTTGTATGTGCTTTAATCCCATTTGCAAAAATTAGATTTTTATCTCCCTGGTGTGTTAAGTCCCGGCAGCACGGAGGGAGGAAGAAACTGCCTGTGAAACCTCAAGCGATTGCTGGAGTCATTCATTTTTAAGTTTCTGGCATGTTCACAGTGAGGATGTGGCAGCTCCCACTGTGACGCATTTACTAAACTGGACTCCATCGGAACACAACTGCAAGGTATGATAAGTACTGAGCTGATGCGGATCATAGGACGGGTAATGCGTTGTGCAGAAAAATGACAATTCAACAGGAGAGCAGTTTGACGACAATACAAAATACCAGCTGTTGAATGTAGTACATTTTCTTAAATGCTGACATTTTTAGGTACTTTACTGACATTCATGCCACTTTATACTAGCTCACATGCAAAACACGTCATCCGCTTATAAACAGTGTTGGTCAGTAGCTAATGCATTACTTACTACACGTTACACTAAATCCAGGCACTGTACGGATTAAATCCTGTATTGTTCACTCCAACTAATTTCAGAATCTGCAGTTTTCTACCAGAAATTGTTGTTTGACGCGAGTTTTGGAGGTCATGACTCCTGATTAATTGCCTGAACGATCAATCATCGGGCTCTCGGGCGATTGGTTGGATGTCTGGCGTATCTGGAAATTTGGTCGGCTGTCCTGCAGTGTGATCAGTTCCACCGTCCAATTTGTGATCCATTTTAAACTGTAGTGAGTATTTTATATGTTGTGGCTAAAAGTCTTGACCGAGGCTGCTGCAATAGAAATAAAACTGGACTTCACTGCAGAACTTTTTTGCTTCTTACTTTTCATTCATAGTGGAATTACACAAAGTAATGCTGCCTCTCTCTCCTTTTTTCAATGTTGCCGAGGATGCAGTTATCTTTGTTTAATAAACTTGATCGGAATTGGAATCCATTCTTATTTTTCGTATACGTGCTAGCGTTAGCTTCGTACAGGGGCAGGAGGTGATTAGCCTCTAGGCTCCGGATAACTCTATAGTTGTCTTATTTACATGTGTTCTTAGCTGGCTTCTTCACATTAGCTACTGTAAATAACTGTAGGCTTACTAATGAATGGCTGTCTAACTGTATATACAATAGCAAAAATAGCTTCCACTTCAACCAACTACAACATAAAATGTTACTTACACATTCATTCGTCAGCATTGCTTATCCAGAGATATAATACATCACAGTATAACACTCACAGGGGCCATTTTGCTACACTAAGTACTTTTCCTTTTGTTATGTCATGTACATTTTGCTAATAATATTTACTTATTTTTACATTGTAAATAAAGGGACCACCACAGCAAAATACTCAAACAATAAAAAATACTTCTTTTTAAACTCAGCATAATTCAAATCTTTGTTGACTTAGTGAGCGACTGCTTATGTTTAGATGCTAAGCAGTGAGAAACTTCAGCTTAAAAGACAGCTGGACTCATAAAGATGGACCTACTTGGAATGTGCCAGTAAAGCTGAGCGGTGGAGAGTCTCTGTGTGAATGTGTTTAGATTCAGTGTCATCTGAGTGCATTAGGTAGAATGTAAACACCCACGGCAGACATTTACTGAAACCACTCTGCATACTTACACATGGAGCAAAAAGGCAGCAATTGTAGCCGCATGCAAACCTTGAATCTGACCGGCCGTATTGATTTAAACACTATAAAGCTTTTGTGCGCTGAGGGGGTGAATGGACCGACCGTAGTGCTCAAGTCATCATCTCCTCGAGACTCCAGACAGATGGCTCAAGGAACTTTTAAACAAAGTTGGAGAAATCCATCATATCAAAACCGTTTTAGGTTTTATTTGGGCCTCTGGTATCTCTCATCTCTTTTGTAACATGACAGTGATTACAGCCATCAAGGTGCTTGTCTGGAGCCATCAGCCAAGAGTGTGGAGACTGCTTCTCCTCAGCTGGTCCGACATGGACTTCTGACATCAGCGCTCCGTTTGTTTTAACAGCGCTTGAAGTATGTAATGGCGATAATCGCAGACAGGCCAGATTTATTCCGAGTTGTCGCCCAGGTCTAATTCATACATTAAGTTAACTGTTACTGGGAGGATAATCTTATAAACAAGGTAAAGTATTAGCCAGAGGAAGGAATGTGTGGATAAACTTTGGTTGTGAAATGGCCAAGAAGGGAGTTCTCCTGCTCCGTCTGAAATCATATTAGTGATACATGGAATTATTTTAAAGGAGCATTGATTTTACACATTTAGTTCATTTTACTTGTGAGGAGTGCTACTCAGCCTGTGAAAATGGTTTTATAGTGTCTTCAGTGACGGGATGGACGTTTTTAAAGTAAAAAAAAAAAAAAAAATCCCTTGTGATGTCATCAGGGTTATCTCAATTTGGGCTTGAGACTTTTAACAAAAAGCCTACGTCAGGATATCTATTTTTTTTATTTTTTATATATACTTTGTCTTTTGTGAGTCCCTCTACTTTATGATAGTGTAATACTAAATTGCCTGACTACCTCTTTTAGCTGAAAACCTTTTTTTTTTTTTGGGGGGGTTTTGTGTTGATATATAGGACATACAGTCATGTGTAAAAGCTGTTTTAGTGTCATACATATTGGGCCCCATTTCTATTTGATGTTGCAAGGTATTAAAATATTTAATGTAGCATTGAGTAAAACATACTTGAAACAGCCGACAGCCAACAGAAATTTTCAGACATATTAATGCTTTCTTAAGTTTTTATATTATGTGGTTGGGTTTGCTATATTTCTACATATTTCTGAGGGGGAAAAAATATTATTGAGTATTCTCAGACCAGCTCAAACTGGATTATCTGCATAACCCTTTACTTAGTTTCAGGAAGAAGATTTTGTAACTAATGACAAAAGCAAATGAATAGGACGGATGTTGTGATCTATTGGACATGCACGGTAGGATTTCCTTGTGCTGGCCAATGAGCAGCTTTGCTGGACGGTTGGAGGTTAAGTACCTTGCTCAAAGGCACACTGATGGTAGCACTGCAGGCAGGACAAAGCATTAGTCATTCGCTCTCCATGCCAGATTTTCTGAGCAAGTCCAGAGCTAAGAACTGGCAACCTTCCAGTTCCATCCATACTGATATACAGTAGTATGGACAAAATTTATGGTTATTTTGCTTTATGGATGGATACATGAAGATCAGATTACATTCAAAGGCTGCATTTGCTGACTGAGCCTCAAGGACTGCAAACACACATTTTCTTATGTATGCAGAAAAGCAGGTTTCATTCATATATGTATGAATGCCTGTTAACTTTAAGACAAATACATATATATTTTTTTGTTGATAAGACAGACGTCAAATGATGGAAAAATATAATCAAATTCACAAAAAATAAAACCTTTTGGTCAGATCCCTGTTGAGAGCTCTTTTTTCCTTTTTGAATTCTGGCAAAAAAAATGAAAACTATCTTATTGCAGACTCTTTCTTCTGGGGGATTTAATTTAGGTGATAAATGTGGCCTTGTTGGTTACAGTAGGACGAAATACACAGCCAAGAAGAACTTGGTCCTTCTCCACAATGTTCCACAAGTGGTGAACTGTGCTCCAGTTTCATGCCTGTTTGACAATGTTGTCAGCCTTTTTCCTCTTAAATATCAAACACTAAACACGTGTAAAATTATAGTATTTTAACAGCTATGAAATGAAAAGACAAATTATTTTTCTGCATTAAAAAGTGTTGATTGATTTGCAGCGCTCGTTACTTAGGTGTTACTCTATTAGGTTTCATGGTATTATATTATGTCTAATGATGTCAACTTTTCCCTCATGTGAATGTGCTCCACCACATATTCATTCAAAGGGAAATGGCACAGCTAAATCAAGAATAAACTCTTTATAATGCCCCAATAAAACACAGGCCCGGGTAGAAAAAAAAGTCAACTCTGGAGAGAGAAATGTGCATAACATCAACAATCTGCTGTGAAACGTGAAATGAAGAAAGTGACCTCTGGTCCCACTGCTCTTGCCCCACTTCCATTCATCAGCTTCTCGTCTCCACTAAAAGCAGGCTGTACAGCTGGTTGGCGCTTGTACTCTAAAATATGTTCTACTGGATGGACACAAGTGTCGATGAGGTGGTATTTCTCAGGCCCCTTGTCTTTCCGTTATCGCAGGATGTGGAGTCGGGGAGGATTGGAGCCCTAAAGCATGATTTACTTGACCTTGCAGTGCTGGAACTCACGGCCAGAACCTCATTAATTCCCAGGGTCATTCCGTTTGGACATAAATTGGTTAAAAATCGGAACGCGTGGACGACTTCCAGACATACACAAAGAATTATGAAATCTCTGGCTTCACCCCACCCTCCATGACTCTCCTCGTACCCACTCCAAAACCAAAGCTTTTCCAAATCGCCGGGTGTAAATCACAAGCGTCTGCTCGGAGGAGTCGACCTAATCCTGATCGGAAGGAGGAGGCCGATGGAACGTTTTGTGCTTATTAGGCAGCAAATACGGCGTTGTTTTATGTGATTATCAACTGTGAATGATTTTTCACTCCCATCTATCCTGGAGCCTTGGCCTGTCTTTTGTTTGGGAAAAAGGAGCTGGAGGAACAGCAGGGCTGAGAGGGAAGCCCAATAAATTACACTAATGCACGCATTTAAAGGGGCTCATATTCCCTCTGGCCTGTTATCAAGACTACTCCAGTGAGAATGTAAACTACCTCTTTCTGTCCCCCTCCCCTGGCCCAATATTTAATGTTATCATCCTTTAAAACAACCCCAGTGTTTATATTATCACAAATACAGGCCAGATTATTTCAACTTTTTCTCACTATTTCATATTGGCCCCAGATTAGTCAGGCAAATAGTTGTCTAATGGTGCTGTTGGGCTCATTAATTCAAGAAGATAGACCCAGAATTGTATAAACACGGTGAAGTCAGGGCAGGAGAATCACACCTTCAGTTTATAGAGACCGACAGAGGGGGAGGATGCTCTATATGAGCCCACACAAGGAAAGCTGTGGAAAGGAAAACAAGCGTAATCCTGCTGATAAAAGCAGGATTGTTTCAAAGTTTATTTGGACATGCAGTGCCTGGCTGAGGTTAGACCCTAATGAGACAGCAGCCTGTCCAGAGTGGATTCATCACCGCTGGATTGGGGTTATCGCCATCCGCCGTGCTCCACCACTTTTAATCAGGCTCCTCTCTGGTCACTCCCTATCAGCAGCAGTCCATCTCTGGAGCCGTCAGCATCCATCAGGAGCTGCAGACAGGCCCAGGGAGCACGGCTGAGGAGTGCATTAGTAAGTTATTGCCTTTTGGTTTAACTTTAGCGTCTGTCACGTCGCAGAACGCACACAGGTATGTGCATGCTATTTCATACTTGAGACCTTTATTTATGGGAAAACTGATAGAGATGAGACATTGTAGTAAAACCAGCAGTCCGATGCATGCTGGATTAGCTCAGTGCAGTTAAACCCTACAGAGCTGTAAGTCAAGAACACATAAAAGCAACACCTGTAGAATATAATGCAATCCTGAATAAAAACTCTGCAATAAATTCTAACTTTGTGAACCTTATGATGTTAAATCTCGGCATAAATACACATACTGTAGGAGGACTATCGCCTCAAATCTGGGCCTCCCTCGTTACAACAAACACAACACACTCCTCCACACAAACACTCAGACAGATTTGTCTTCTGCAAACACACACACACACAAACACAGACATACATTACGGTGCACCGTCTGATTAGTTTAACTTTAAAGGTGATTTAGTGCTGTTAGTGTTACTCACTACCATGACATGACCCGCTCCCACCTCATCAACGCGCCCCCGCAACCCCAAACAAGCACATTAAAGTCACAACAGCTTTTCGTCTTGTTCCGTAGAGATGGCATCACATGATTGTGCAGCTCACAGCCCGCATCTTTGTCTTAACAGAATAAATAAAGATTTTTTCCCCTCCTCTGGTTAAGTAAAATACACAAATCTCTGATGCTGAGAGGAGACCTTAAATCACTCATTGTTGATGTTTAGACCAGTTAAGTCAATAATCTCCATCTTGCCACAGTGATAAGTGATATTGCAGGGAGACTCTTTGCCATTATTTCTCTCTGGCAGTTTCAGTTTGCTTATAGCAAAAACATCAGTCGGACCATGTGTTCTGAGTAATTGGCCCCGAAGGAGAAATACCCATGGATGTAAAAGAACAATGTGGCAAATAGCATTTCAGGTTAACTTTTATTTTTTATTTTTTTACATTTCATTGCCACAGAGGACAATGTCAGCATTACCAAGTGGTTATAGAGATGTCTGAAAAAGATGGACAGTCGGTGTTGCAAGATGAGGGACCGTGAGAAACTTGATGAGTGTTGCTGGTTAAAGAGAATGCCGACACTTTACTACACAATAGTGGTTAATAAGCAGTAAAGGGAAGTCCTTCACCAACTCTACAAATACACTTCGTGCCTGGCCTCAAGAGCAATGTGATGAGACCAGATAAGGATGTATGCACTATTGCTTTTCCTTAAATGTTATAATGTTAATATATATATGAGTAATATTTAACTTCTCTGCTGTGATGTATTTTATGCAAAACCTCACAAATCTCAACCAGGCATAAAAACACTCCAGCATGTGAAATGTTGCCCAATGTAATGTAAACTCCTCCTCAGGACGTAAAAAACCCCATAATTGCATGAAACAATGTTGAGGACGTGTCCGTGGTGGTAGCCTTGGCTCTGGTTAGACAAAAGCAGTGTTTCCCATTCATTAACTAATGTATGGCAGCTAGCTGTAGATTGATTTCTTCCGCCACAGTCTCATAATGAACCAAAAACTGTCAACTCTCACTCCGTGTTAACCCTATGATCCCAAACACCACGTCTTTAACGCTCTGTATGCATTTCTCAATCACCATCTTTGGTGGTGACATACTAGAGTGTTATGGTCGCATTCATTCCCTGTTGTACGCGCATATTTACACACAAACACATACGCTGGAACCGTCTGTCTGGAACCACATTTCTGGCAGCATTTTGAGGACACAACATCGTTTTAGGTAGGTGGTTAACTAGCTAGCCTAGATAAGAAAATAGGAAAGTTTTCCTAGTGTGTTTGATATTTTTAATATTTCATTTCACGTCAGTGTGCAGCAGATAAATTGATGACAAATAAGTTTTAGCTACTATATGCAGTACACTGCCATGTTTGAAAAAGACATAAATTTAAGTCAAGCTCTTTGAATAATGGAAAATCCACAATAAACCTGTTTCATCTTTAGATCACACACTCCTATCCCTCCAGACCATCCCATAGGCTGTAATTACAGGTTGTGTAGCATGTGCCTGTACGTCGTGTGGCCTTTGCTGCCGGCTGCCGAGGAGCCCTGCATCCCATCACAGGCTATAATGGAAGCCAGATGTCTCCCTGTCTGTTTAAGGCTCATAATCAATAGCCTCACTCAGAGCAGCTCTGACTTTCTCTTCCTCTCTCTCCTCCTTGACAGCTTGTTATGAGAGGATCTGTGAAGGAATGGCGTGTCTGTGCTGCAAACAAGTGTGTCAAGAGTGAGATTAACTAATTGGATTCCCCACATGAGATTTTGTATGGAGGAGGAGGAGGAGGGTGATGTGGCGGGGCCAGGGGAAGGGAAGTGATCCCTCCCTGTAGCCTCAGCAAGCTACATGACACTGCAGGCTTGTTCCTCCAACTCCCAGATTTCAACTCTGGGATTCCAAGAGTGATGGTGGGAAGGGAATTCCCATGAAAAAAAGTAAAATCCATCCAAATAAATAACCTGAAGTGGCACTCCAAGCGACGCAGTGCATCTCTATTTCCTGTGACTGTTTCCTGCAGTCAGACAGGATCGCTTTATATCTCAATCCACATGCTTGTGTCAGGGGAAACATTATGAGGCAGATTACTTTGGGGTTTTTTTCTGCTCGAGGGGAAGTGAGGGGTATGTGTACAGCGCAGGGTTACTACAGGAAGAGGCAGAGGTGTGGCGATTGGAGTGTGCAGGTCGTGACCTCCAACTTGTAATGATCACCTGATGGATGGTGTGAGCCTGAAGTCAAATGTGTGTCAGTGAGGAGAGCAGGGAAGAACTAGGAAGGTAAAGGGAAGTAGAGTGGCAGGCAGTTATGCATGGTCAAGAAGTTTACAGTACTGTGAAAAAACTTTGAACAGAACTTTATTTGCTGTCTTATATTACACCATCAGGAATAAGAAAAGTTTCCATTTGCTGTTCTCGCCCCTTCATGTCTGCTGTTATTCTTTTTCTAACATAGTAAGAATTAGTGGGTATTAGTACATAATTACAAATGTTAGCGAAAACAAATCCAAAGACATTACAAAACTGGACTTTTTTTTTGTAGCACAAGAGCAGCACACAACAACAAGATGCTTTAGCGCCAAAACTTAAAAGACGACAGAAAGTTTGGTAGTTGCTACAATTTTGCAGTACGGAGACATTTCTACAGAAGTCCAAAAGGGCAAGAAACGCAAGCAGGTTGTAATCAAGCCAACAGTGAAACCAAATTATCTAAACTACTTTATTTTAAGGTAACAAACAAATTGTCTGTATTAATCCCTCATTGCACAGGGAAACTATGTGTATGGAAGGTCAAAGTTGCAGGATTTCAATTTGCAAACAATAATCGATGTTTTGTCTGATCGTTTGAGTAATTATTTTACCATTTGCTTGCGTCTTCACTTCCAAACATGTTTGGCTAAGGTTGAGGTTGTATGGTATGACTCTCACCCTATTGGACATATTTTTAGAGATTACAGACAAAACTTTAAACATAAGACCCATGTTTTTAATAGACAATGAGGAGGACAGCAGGACATCAACAGACAAACCTAGTTAGATAATTAGAGGTAATGCAACAGATGTAAAATACATACCATCCGTGGTTAAACCTTAAAATTCAGGTTAAAATGAACAATCAGATAGACTGTATGTATGTGTAAATGCATCTGTGTGTATTTTATTTGGCCAGTGGATCCATTCAAAACCCATTCAATATTTACATCTAAACTAGATAAACTAGAAAACTTTAATCCTGATATTAAAACTTTATTATTCAAATATAGGTTATTTAAAGAGGAAATATTACGTTTTTATAAGTAATGACTTAACAATATTTTATCTTACACAACAAACAAAACAATTAGAAATAAACAAAACAATGGAAAGAAATACACGAGCCACGTACCTTTCATGAAATGTGAATCCATATGTTCACACTTGCATTAAAATCCTGAAAACAGGAACCACCATCACACCTAGCCTACACTGACTCACAACAAGTTAAAAAGTTGGGGGTAGTGGCCGTTACAGCTGTGTTAAATACAAAGACACAATAAACACCAATAGAATGAAGAAACAATATCAAATGTTCAGTGAAACGAGCAGAAACTAGATCTTCGAAGTGTCCCATCTGTACACACGTTATTACAGATTGCTATCTAAATGCTCCTCTAACAGAGCAAGCAGGGCAGTTCCTGATGAGGGCCGCTGGGACAGGAGCAGCAGATCTGGGGCTTGAGGCCTCCGTCCGACCAGAGTGGGAATAGCTCCATCTCCACTGATAAAGGCAGCTGGCTCTGGTGACGCTCAGTAAAGTTTTATAGTCAGATATGCACAGATGATTAAGCCAGCTGTGCAATGTCATATATTCCTAAACAAACCCTGCAGGAACTGAACTCTCACCCCTTGCACATATGGGTTACAGGGCTTGCAGTCACACTCTTGGTAATGCACTTTACGCATTACGCGCGCACACACACACACATACACACACACACACCAGACACAAGAAAGTCACAGTTTGCTCATTGGCCTGCACAAAAGCTTAGACTGCGTGACTCTTGTTAAAGCAGTATAAAAAAATTATAAATTCTCTGTTAAAGTGCACAAAGGCTACAGTCTTAGAAATGGCTTTTCTGCGACTACACTGAGGCGAAAAGGGACAGTAATTATGATCTCTCACCCGCATCTAAATCGGTCTGCTAAATCAGTTAAAGGGAAGTGGGAAGGATGTGAAACTAAGCAGCGCTTTCTATAAATCACCTGTTCGCTCTCACTTGTGTGTTCTCCTCTCTGGTTGCTGTGGTGACGAGTGCGTGGCGCTTTCTCGATCCAAATTGTTTTGATCAAAGGGGCTGCATTAATACTCGGCGGCCCCTGAAAGCCGCTGCAGTTCTCTCCGCCATCGCTCTGTTTATTTTGGAACAAGAACAAGATAAACCGAAGTGACGTCTTATTTATTTTCCCGCTCTTGCCCTCTCCTCCTCTTAACAAGCAGAGTCGTGAAGAAGAATTCCTTTATAATCCATCAGTATCAGTCTAAAGTGTGTGTTCTCTGGAGTGTTGACACCAAAAACACACACACACACACACACACACACACAGCCGTATAATGGAGTGTGACCAGGTCTAATGCTACAACACAGTGTCAGATAATAAGGGGCTCTATCAGATACGAGGGCATGAGCAATGAGCCAAGTGACATGCTTGATGGTGATTGGTCCCTGGGGTGGTCTACTGGTGGTCCCACACCAAAGGAAACAATCATGATTTGTGGTTTTTAAAAGCTTTTTAATGACAGAAATAGCTGTCAGCATGCTCGGGTAGCTGCCTTTTACCCTCATTTATACGTTTGCCATTCTCAGTGTGTGCACAAAGTGTTTTTGTAGAACCTGAATGTAAAATGTGTGGCTTTTTGTTGTCATTTCTTGGAAAAGTTGCACTTTTAAGGGCGATAATTGGGCTCTGCGTGACATGAAATAAGAGAGCGAGTGTGCAGTTTTCCCTTTAAATGATAACATGGATAAAGAGAGAACATGTTTAGGTGACTTGTCATTCACTGAATGAAGAGGCAAAAACCTTGTTGGTCATTGGACATGATGATAAGCGGACATGCAGTTCATCTTGTTATTGACTGAGTGCTGTTTCGTTGTAGCTGTTCTCCATAAAACGGCATCTGCGAGCCACGATAAGCCCCAAAAAAGGGAAATGAGGAAACCTCAGACTATACTCAGCAAGCTTAAAATGTATCTCTAGAGAGGCCAGGCAGGTTACCTCAGTTGCATCATGTGTCAGGTTCTGCCTGACTGTAACGCAGTTTGTTGGTGATATAAAACACCATACGGGAATTTTGTGAAATCTTTTACCATGATCTTAATGCAAGTTTATTTTTCATTTCAAGTGAATTCAACTTGCAATTTCAAAAAGGTTCTTGGGCACTGCAATAAGCATACTGTAAAGTGTTGCTGGCGTCCTCTGGTTGGCTGGTTTTTCCCAGGTGAGAGCCTATAACCTATAAATGTTTATATTAACTTTGTTTGATGAAGGACGAAAACATAGTTAAAAGAGTGAGTGGTGTATGCAGTGTTAGGGGGTTAGCTAAATCAACTTAAAATGTTTTATGTAGTTTTCATTTTCATAAAGTTTCAAAACATATAAACAACTAAATCAATGCACTGCTGAGAGTTCGCTAGTTTAAGCACGTTGGCAGAATTTCCAACATGCATTGTTTGAGAATTGTTAAAACTCTCCAAAGATCCTTCTTTTTTTTGTAGTTTGAAGAAAACATAAACTTCAGTGCATCTTTAATACATCTTAAATTAAATTGTGATTGTTCTTTCTCGTAATAATGAAAATGCAATGCAAACTGAGATGAAAGTTGAATTTAATTATATATTTGACTAATTACATATTAACACTTTCATATTAATAGCATCCTCACGTTTTGTTTTCACTCTAGTCCAAAGTGGCTCCAGCAGCAGCAGCCACAACTGTAAGGCCTTCGAGACAAATGAAGAATTGACTCGGAAACTGAAAATATGTTTTTCACTTGTTGACTCCACTTAATATGTTAAGTTTATGTACCTGTACGTTATGTTTTAAAGTACGTAAAGTCTTTTGCAACACATGAGACAACTTTAGTTCAGTTAACTCACATTTTTAAGGCGGCAGGGGAACTTAATTTGAACTGGCTTAAACTGTTTTATAGTGAACTTTGAGGAAAAACCCAATTTTAAGTGTTCCCACTTTGAAATTTGTACTTAAACCCTAAAATCTAACCTCATAATATGATATTCTCATCACAGACAAGAATAATAATTTCATGCTCCTGAAAGCCAGCGCTGAGGTTGAATATGCGAGCAACTCTCTCATTTGCATGCACGTAAAGTCAACTCGATCTGATGCTTGGACCTAACATACGGTTAGTTTGAAAGCCGCAGGCAGTTCACCCCGGTTTCACAGAGCAGAGTGAAAATTTGCTGCTGATGACAGGTTCACGTGAAATGAAAGTGCTTTTTACATCATCTCTTTTGTGTTTGCATCTCAGCGGGCAGCCAGAGCTCGGCCATAATCCCCCTCCCAGTGTGTACGTTACTTTTTTCAGCCTCTGTGGAAACGGGCAGGCGGTCGGACCACTGCCATTTCACAGCCCTAATTAATACCAAACCTCTGCACCCTTCACAAATTACAGCGTGCACCACACAAGGTTGGCTCAAGACAACAGTCTGCAGTCTGCAATAAACGGTTCCTTCATGGCCACATTAAAAAACAGGGCGGTGGGTCAGAGGACTTTTAGCTTATAACTGATTGCTGTTGGCCGTCGGCTCCGAGTGTGTAGGCAGTGTATTATTTGAGAAGGGTGGTGAAAGAGAGCTTAAGTAGTGCTGTTCAGGTGGTGGGTTCTCCACTGTGAGAGCCATCCAAGGACAGCCAGGAGAGCTTTTTTGGTTGGGGGTGAGGAAAGGGGGAGGGGGGCTTCTGGACAGGCCGAGAGGGAGGAACTGGGCCACCCCACGGTGCCCCGCTGGCTGTGGTCCGCAGCCAGTGCAGCAGTAGGTAACGCTGGAGCCAAGGTGGAGTGAGAAAGGAAGGGAGGAAACTCGGAGAGAAACCATGAAAAATGTGGAGCATGAAAATGTCCTTGGTTTATGGCAGCGCAGCCTGGCTTCCAAGAGAAACACATCTTTAAATTTAACTTGAAATGTCTTTTTTTTTTTTTTTTCTTCCACTCCCAACTGCTGGCAAGGGCCTGGTTTTGAAAGTGAAGCCAAGATGCTTGGAAACTGCGACCATGTTAAAAAAGCACTCAATAATGTGGCTTTTTGGAAATGTGGCGACAGCTTCTGTATGAGAGGCTCAGCTTTCAGCGCTGGTGAACATGTTTGGTACGTGTGCAGCTGCAGAACAGTCCTCCGAATAAATGTTGAGAAAAACACTTGATTTACACACCGAAGTTATATTTACTGAAGGTTAATATAAGTATAAGGAAGAGTATTGCCTCAATATTCGGATTATTTTGCTGACACTGAAGTTTCACATGCAATACATCAAAAATAAACTTGGGTTCAATGTGCATTTTAAGGTTTCTCCAAACCAACTTCAGACACACTTTCTTCTAATCCTGTTCAGGGAGAAACATCCCAACTGTGTTTGGAATAAAAAGCCATAAATAAAAGACTTGATACTGGTAATTCCAGTGAATTGGACTAAAATGACGGGGGCGGCTGGAAACATTTTGGCCTGCTATCAAATTTAAGGTTCGTACCATGTAATAATATTTAGCTAGTCTCAGGAGGAAGTCATCTCTCATGCCGATGATTCAGAGCTCATTTAGGAAAAGAGCATCCAGCCGATCTCGTAAATCAGTATTTGATGGAACAAACATACCTCCAAAGGAAACAGCCACCTCCAGAGCATCGAAACTCACTCACGTAGATGCACTGACTGAATAAAATGCTCCACTGATGATGAACACATTGTTAAGCACATTAGTCAAAAGCTAACACCTCTTTTTGCAGTCAGTGCCATAAAACATTAATTTATGAGTGAAAGATTAAAATGTAGTTGGCAAATAAAGCTAGGGTGTAAATCAGAAACACATAAAAGAAGTGAAACGTAACCAAGTACATTTACTCAAGTACTGCACTTAAGTACAATTTTGAATTACTTGTACTTTACTTATGTAGTAATTCAATTTTTTGCTACTTTATACTCCATTTCAGAGGGAAATGTACTTTTTACCAGCTGTACTTTACTGTTACTTATACAAAACATATGATCAGCTTGTAAGATATGATGGATTCTTACAGATTAAACTATCCAACAGTATATAAAGTACACAATAGAAATTACTGGGCGACTATGGCACCAACACATTATCTAAATAAAAAAAAGCTAGATAAGAGGTTGTTTAAAAGACAAAAGCTCACGTTTTACCTTAAAATGGTCACACATTCATTTGATACAAAACAATGTGCATATGACATTCAAAACTGCAAGCCTACACATATTAACAAACAGTAACAATTTGTGGCATGTAAATTTAATAATAGCTAGAGTAGATTATGACCACTTAATCCAACAGTAACATAAAAAATAACACTAACCCTGGATCAAAACCCTGGATTTTCTACCTGTGGGTATTGTTAAATATACCCATATTTTGACATTGGGTCACTATTTGTTACAGATTTTTCCTTTACAGTTTTTAATTTATCATTTATCTTTTTGCGCTACTAACAACAAACATGTAACATTTTTAAGGTAAAACTTGAGCTTGTTGTGTCGAACATGGGGTCAAAACCATCCACTGGTACTGCGTGAAGATAACTCAGTATTGCGTCAGTGATTATATTATCTTGACCCAAACTGTTTTTTTATTTTTTAACTTGGTGATTTTTAATGTGGAGGTCAAATTAGCTCCACCTCAATTGCCTACAACATGAAAAGGATGCATTGGAAATAGTACACCAGTAATGTAATTTATGATAAAATAACATCTAATAGTTGCCATTCTGTCAACATAATGGCAACTTAAAATGCATTTTGCTGGTAATTACATACTTTTACTTGTTGTAATGGACTATTTTTACAGTGTGATAATGCAACTGATGGAAAGTAACTAAGTACATTACATTATCTCAAGCACTGCACAGTTTTGGGGTACTTGTACTTTACTTAGGTATTTCCATTTCATGGTACATATACTTCCACTCCACGACATATCAGACACACGATAATATTGTACTTTCTACTTTTTACTCCACTACATTTATCTGCAAGCTAGCTTAAGATTTTACAGAAGAATCAGCTCATAAAATATGATGCATTGTTATATATTAACCTACACAACAGTGTATAAAGCAGTTCTACAGCTTTTGATATTAAAGCTGATTTTGCTGTAAATGCTTCTTTACTTTTAAGAAAAATGAAAATTAGATGTTCACATCGTCCTCATCATCATCATCATCATCATAACTACTACTGACATCATCATCATCATCTCCCAAATGAGGAAGAAGCAGAATTACTAAACCAAACCTCCATCTTGCATTTGTCGGCTGCAGTTTTTCAAGCACTTGTTGAGTTATGGCGAAGCTTTGCTGGGGGGGGGGGGGGGGGGGGGGGGGGGGGGGGGGGGGGGGGGGG
>JAVQJL010104004.1:0-44345 GCA_036024295.1 Nannoperca obscura
CCCCCCCCCCCCCCCCCCCCCCCCCCCCCCCCCCCCCCCCCCCCCCCCCCCCCCCCCCCCCCCCCCCCCCCCCCCCCCCCCCCCGCACCGAACATCAATGTACGAATTAAAAATGTCAATAATGGCTCGTGACCTACAACAAAGTATAACAATCTCTTATTTTCATTTAATCTTATTTCAGCCTCTCAACCTCCACACACGTTTACCTCATGTATATTTGCACCAACATATATATATATACATGTATATATATATATATATTAGATTCACATCAGTATTCTATCTTAGAGCAGCAGAAACACATTTGCACTGTATACTGTATGGACAGAAAACAAGGAACGGACAATTCCTTCATTTCGTGGAATCTGTTAACCTCTGTGTTAATCTGTGGTGGGGCACAGTACTATGTGTTGAGATGTGAGCTAGTGAGCATATCCTGGGAAAAACTCCAGCTGCGTGTGCTGAAACACACCCGAGTTTTTATGCCTCAGGCTTGACTGGCAAGCTGCCCTGACTCCATGGTAACTCCACTGTATCTTCCACAGATGTACCAAACCACCAATCAGAACCACCGACCCCTAATAGGAACAAATACGCTAACACTAACTTTACATGTAAACAGCCTGGTTCCAAAGACATGCAGGCAATGTCCACCATCACGGATGGCTAATTCACTAACAAGTTTAACAACAAACGAACCTTCATAAAGCTCAGTCGAAATAAGGAGCAATTCTATACTTAAAAAACGCCTGCGGCATGCGTTTTGCACAAAAGAAAGAGGCAAAAAAGTGCCTGTAATCTTATTCATAACATAACTCCACGTTTGTCTATGCAAATTCACTCAACACTGGAATTGAGAAGCTCACAATATCCACAATCTGCAAGAAAAAGCAAAAAACTGCATCAAGCCATGCTCTAACTCTATTATAAGCCTACTGCCAGCTTTCTACACTGACAACAGAGTGATCACGTCAAATATCTCTAACCTGTTCTAACACAGTCTGCATGTTCTGTTACATCCCACATCTTCAAACGCAGGAGATTTAAAAACAAACTCTTTTCACTCTCAACTGTTCACTTTCACACCTCTGCTTCTACTCAACACTGCACCCACTGACCACGCTGCACTGGAGCTTGCTCCCGTGTCCTTTAACTGAAAAACGTTATGTGCAACAACTGAAGTGACATTTTAATCACCGCGGGGAGCGGTTGGGTGTTGCGATTTCAAATGAAAAAGGAGTTTTTGCACCCGAAATGTACAGCGAATGACGGTCGTTCTCTCAGAGGTGGCTGCATGTGGAGCAAACTGCAGCCACATGCAGCGTACAGTTGCAAGCATGTTTGTCTCCCTAAAGCTGCAGGGGACAGTGAGATGCCTGAACAGAGTCCTAAACGGACCAAAATGAAGCCTTAATGATCAAAGAGGAGCTTGTTTCTCAAAACTGTACCGCCCTGTGGCGCCACCTAGAGGCCGGTGAGGTCCACGATCGCCTTGATGAAGATGGTGTCGTCGCGGATGTACGAGTTCTTGGCGTCGAGCTTGGAGAGCGGGCAGAAGAGCGGGCAGCCGCTGGCGATGTTCATCTCGCTCACGGGTCTCTGGAAGGAGGAGGAAGTGACGTCAGGTCGAAAGGCGTCGATGATGTGCTCCCTGTTACTCTGGTCCAGCAGCATCAGAGTCACCTGGAACAGACAAATACGTTCCTCTCAGGCCGCGTTCAGACCGACCTGGGCCCTGCAGTCTGTCTAAATACAGTCCGTGCACATTCCTGCTAGATTAGTTTGTTATGTGAATGGGGCGTTTCTATGCTTTACCTCAGGGTTGTCACAGTGGGAGATTAAATAGATTCAATAAATCCTGTATTATAAACCGTTGTGCAGTGTTTCGGCATCTGTTAAGCCTTTAAACACCTTAATCTGTTACTCCAACTGAGATTTCCTGGATCGCACTTATACCTTAAACAACACGCCAGCACCAGTGCAGGCCCCGCTGTTGCAACGGGGTAATAACTAAGACTGCAGATGCAAATGACACAAAGTTCATCTGATTTGAAGCTGAAAAGAAATGTGTTTCCTGCTGCTGAACTTGGAAAACTGGTTGAAGAAAAGAGACGTTTGGAGCTGCAGCCGTGCATCCATGTTATAGCGTGAAAAATAAACGTGAGAAAACTTTTTGAATTCAGTCGTATTACACATTACAAGTTAGCTTAGTTAGCTTGTTGCTGCATTGCTTTTATCTTGTGTTGTGGTTTCTGCAGAGAGAGTTCTGGTAAAACAACTTTATAATGTATCTTTCATTTTGAGTCCGAACAAGCAGTTTCTGCATCTTCTATTTCTACGTTACCGGCGCAAAACATCGGCGCCACCCTTTAGTAAATAAGGACAAATGCAATTTGACTGTTTAGGAGCTAAAAAGAGGCGGCAAACGCTTCGTTTTCTGTGGGTCTTTTACCTTCTGGTTGAAAGGCCATTTGAGCAGCGCGTCACTCAGTCCCCTCATCACCACAAAGAACAGGGACAAGTGGCTGCCACGCCCCGTCCCATCCCCGTTCAGGTAGATCCGCAGACACATCTTATAACCGTACTTACTGGTGTAGAAGGCTGAAAGGAAAGGGAAGGGAAACTGACTCTGTAGCAGAACTTAGTTTCTGGTATTCAGGATCTGACCCACGAGTCTAATGGATCTGAGACTAATCCAAACCTACTTGCTATTAGCTTTTATTAATAATATTATAATAATAATATTAAAGAGGATTTCTACACGTCTGTTTCAGACTAGGTCTAAAGTCTTGGGACTTATGGAGACCTATAATGTGCAGTAATGGACGGTGTTACCTGGAGAAAACATGGCAGGGGCTCGACCTGCGATGGCATCCTGTCTCTTTTTGGCGAAATCAGAGATCCTCCACACAAAAACACCATCAAAGGTGGTTGCAGACATTTCCCTCAGCCGGCCCTCCATCTCAGCCACGGTCAGGTCCTTCAGCCCCACCGTCCTCTCCAACTGACGCACCTGGGGAAAAAACACACATGTTGCCACATGAAAAGGTTTGATTTGAGAATCAAATACTCCTATTTGGGAGATAATCTTGCTCTTAGGTTTGGAACTACCATTCCCATAATGCTTTGGTGAAAGTAAACAGGAAGTATAAGTCACCATGGGTTTAGTAACGCTGTGGCCATAGTTTTAGCTCATATTTGTTCACATTTTGGCAAATTGGCACCATTAAAAGTATGCTGAATTAGATATTATTCATGCCGGTTTGGATGTACACACAACTGTCACTGGATCACTTTGATACTGAAGAAAACTTAAAAACTGGATGATTCTTAGGCAAGTTCTGGAGTTATAAATCTTTTTTTCTATGCTTTCTAAGTTGATTAATGAATATTTGTTCTTCATGGACGTCAGAGATAATTATATCCCCGGGAAGTGTAAGTCCCTCTGAATCTAAAAATAAGTGTCTCATGTCCGTGTGGTCAGATTTGACTGAGTTAGAAAAGTCCACCTTATTACTCAGAGCCTCGATCTTGTCCTGGTCCAGTTTGTGCTGACGGTTGCTGGCTTCCATGGTGGTGGCAAACCTCTCCACCTCTCTGTTCAGGACACACACCACATTTTCAAACGTGCCAGCTTTCACTTCCAGTTCCGTGCACCTGCGGCCCAGCTCCACCACCTTGGTCTTCTCGCTGTGGAGCTGGAGCTCCAGCGCCGCCCCCACCGAGCTGGGCAGGGGTGTGAAGGAAGTGGACACAGACAGGGTGGGAGCCAGAGTGGGAGGTGGAGGGAGAGGAGCTGAGGTGGGTGGACCAAGGGGACCGGAGCTGGAGGATGAGGAGGAGGCAGCGGCGGTGGCTCCCTGCACGGGAGGCCCAGAGGAGGTGGTGCTGAGCTGGGAGACTCTGGCCTCAAGCTCCCTGAGAGACTGTTGGAGCTCCAGCAGTTTGTGTCCGGCAACTTCCAGTCCCTGGGGCTGCAGGCCCTCCATGCTCACTTTCATGCCCATAATGTAGTGCAGCAACAGATTGAGGTGCTCGTAGGCAAAGGCGCGTTCATGGTCATGAATTTTTTCCTTTTCCACCTGCAAACAGTGAGGTGACAGGAGGAACATGACACAAACTATAAACACATCATCTGATCAGCTGTATAAGGGACTATATGAAAATTATTATTTATTATTATTATAAATCTTTTATTTTATAAAAAAGCTATTTTTTTGCTCTTGACTCTGAAAAAAAGCTTATCTCCAAATAATATATTTGTGACAAAATAGCAAACGGTGCTCACAGCCGCAGAATCAGATGATGCTACAGCGTTAAATATAAAACGAATGTCACCTGGGAGGAGAAAAAGTCTTCTCGGACCTCCTCTGCCCCTTTGATCATTACTGTACAGTCCCTAATCTGAACGTGTGTGACGATATAAAATAATGATTGAGAAAACAATCAAGCTACTTACAGACATATCACATCCCACGACATGAAATCGACACGGAGTTCTGAATTTGCTGCAGAACTTAATATGGTCCACATACTGAAAATAAAAAAGACATTAGGTATTAGCACACTTAGCATAGAAGCTAGCTAAGGATTCGTTTTCCTGAAGAATACATACCTGCCGATCTTTGAAGAACCCAGAAGGAGTTTATATTTACAGAATCCTAAAAGACTCTTCTAACCACCTGGATTAAATATTATTCTGTCTGCACGATACAAAGCAGAAGTCTTTTTCCTAACAGAAACAAAGGTGGTAGAAAGTGTTGTTAAACCACCTTCTGGGTGTTTTTTAAAGATTTTAAAGCACATTTTCCTGGAAAAACTAAGGTTCAGCTCTCCAACTCGTGGGGACAAGTAGCTGCAAAGCACCGCGACCCATGTTTCCATCTTCTGCTTACAGATTTACCTTTTCTCTGGGTATTTTCTTCTTGGCACAGCCTTCACAGATCATCGGGTACTTGGGACAGATCTCATCATGTGCCTGCAGAAAAAAACCCCAAAACAAGCGACAGTGTTTCTTTTAAAGACACACAAAGACACAAAGAGCTGCTGCGATGTGCCCAGACAACCCCAGCATCTTAGCAAGTCGGAATAAATCATGTCTAACCTTGATGTTTTTGAAGTGAAACGGCTCCTTGCAGTACTTGCAGTTGAGTGTTCTCTCCGGGCACTCTCTATCGTTATGGCGCTCCTGCTCGTTGAAGCGAATCCGTTCGTTGCAGGAGGGGCAGGGGACGATCGTGAACTCGCACTTCCCCTCGTGGTTCATCTGTAAGAAGCAGAGTTGTTGTTGTTGTTGTTGTTGTTGTCTTTACGGCAGAATGTGGGATCAGGAAAACACAATAAAAACAAAACATTACCTACTTATCAAGCAAAGATGTAAGAAGGTCAAAGGTCCGCTCACCTCAAAGTCTTTAATAGTGCCTTTCCAAGTGCAACTTTCGTTGATGCAAACAGCTGAAAGGTGCTCAACTTCCCTTCGAACTGCGTTGTCAGGAAAAGCCTGAGAAAACAAAAGGATGTGGAGTCACACAGTCTCATTGTATAGATTATTTATGTTGAGGATTTGTTTCTTTCCCGGGGTGAAAGACCTCAAACTGCAAGTTTACACGTGTTTTCAGGAGTGAAGCAGTAGATGCAGGTTACAGCAGGACAGGCAAGTTCACTCACATCCGCTGTGACGAGGAACGAAGGAAATGTCTTGTGCAGTTTGAACGTTTGCAGAGAAAATCATGGGAACGTTTCTCACGACCCCTCAGATTTAACATGTGACCCTTTGGATGGGCCCAACCCTTAGATTGGGAACCACTAGACTAAACTAGCCAACTGTATATAAAGTAGTTAAAATAGCTCTAACAAATGCTAAATGCTCTAACGCTGATTGATCGGTATTAGTAATCTAATAAAGTCTTATATAATGACAGTGAGTTTTTTTACTTTGATACTTTAAGTACATCCTGATTCCTTCTTGATAATATTTGTACTTTTACTCAAGTTAAAACACACACAGGTTGTTTTAGGAGGAACAGTTTTAAAGTTCACCAGTGGGACTGACACGTTTGAGTGACAAACATCTGGAATTATTCAATACAGACACACACGTCTGTGTAGACGCATCAGAAGGAAATAAAAACATGTCTGTGCTGGACTACGGAGACATTATTTACATGCATGCTTCCTTCCTACCTACGAGCCTACATCCCACAACAAAGCAAGGGAAGTCATTGTCTTCACTCCCAGGACTTATATCTATTAACTGTCCCCAAAGCGCGCACTGAACTGGGAAAGTGCGCTGGAATCAGCTGCAAAGTCGCCTGAAATCTTCAGGAGCTGCTCTGATTGGACGCATTTAAAGTAACTCTAATTTATTATTATTATTATTTGTGCTGCTGCATGTCTTGGCCAGGACATACTGTAAGTGTAGTAAGTATATTATAAAGTATATTTATATTGTAAATGTCTAAATTATTTTTGTCTTTGTTTCTTTGTGTTATTCTTTGCTTTACCGTGAAACACTTTGTTTTGGAATATAAATAAAGTTATTATTTACATGCATATTCTAAGTCGAGCTGACAAGCACATGATTTGCTGTATTTCTTTATCTCATGTGATAGTAAACTCAATATATTTGGGTTTTTGAGTGGTGGTCGGACAAAACCACTATTTTCTGACATTTTATAGACCAAACGATGAATTGGTTAATAGAGAAAAAGAGCTCTTGTTCTCAGTCAAATGAAGAAATTCACTTTAACTCAACAAAAAAACCCAATTCAAGAAAAACCTTTATTGTTAACTGGATAGAAATGCATTCATACTCACACATCCTAGTTTCAAAATCGATGTAGTCTCCTCAAAAATATCCTCTTTAATGCAGGCGTTGCATTTCTGGGGTCCATTACTGCAATAAAACCACATTATACGCTGATTTACCTCAAATCACCACATACCCAGTGGTGGAAAGTAACTAAGTGCAATATTAGTTTGACAGCTTTAGTTACTTTGCAGATTGACATTATTAACACAAAACATAGTCAACAAATAAATGATTATATTAATTATAGATTGTTTTTAAAGCAGGCTTTCCTAAATGCAACATTAAAGTTATACATGAATGCATCAGTAGTCATTCAGCACAATGACAACTTTTACTTTTGGCACTTCATGGCTTTTACTTGCAGCAGAGTACGTATTCCTTGTGTTGTTGCTACTTTTACTAAAGTACAAGATGTGAGTACTGCATTTCCTCACCTCACAGTCCTGTTGAAGCAGTAGGAACAGAAGCGATGGCCACACTGGGCTTGAAACGGTCGTCTGAGTATGTTGTGACAGCAGTTGCACAGGTGCTTGTCCTCCAGCTTGTTGCCCAGGATCTTCTTGGGGAAGCCGGGTTTATTGCTCTCTATGGACGAAGGAGGGGACGGTTCCTGTGTGGCCATGGTGTCTGTTCACACGTCACACCTTGAAGGACGGGGAGGGGGGGGGGGGGGGGAGCAACATGTCAGGAGACACATGAAGAAAGAAATCACTTCCATTTTGGATGCAACAGTTAGAGAGTGTGAGCGTGCAGCGGTGACGAGGCTCAGCACCAGGGCCAGCTGGGAGGCCCACACCCTTTGTTTACATTTCCAGTCTGCCTTCATGGCTTCCTTGTGGTCGACTTGGCACAAACTGATGAGGATCTCCGGCTGATCCTCTCTCTCTTCTCCTAGTATTTTATTACATTTGCTTCCTTAACCTGAACAACACGCGCACAGCTCAGCCTACCCGGTAACGACGCTGACAAACCGCACATCCATTGTCTCTGTCTCTCTCTCTCTCTCTCCTCTGCTCCCTTTCCCTTCCTTGTCGCTGTTGCTAAGCTATCAGCATCCTTTAGTCAGAAGTGGTACCCAGCGCGCCGCCACGCCCCTTTGAAATCTGAAGCTTCTGGCTGCAAGACACCATTTACTGGAAACGCTTGTTTTCCTCTCCCTTTATTTATTTATATATTTTTTGCAAATGCTGTTGCAATCTCCAGAGTTTGCACTTACCAGCGTTTTAGTCTAAACTCTCATCGCGCGCGGAGGCTGTGAAATCAGCTGTGCTGGTCGCGGGTCGTCGCGCGCGCCGTGTGCCGATGTCGCGTGTGCTTCTGGAGGTGTTTCCTTCAGCGTTAGCCACATAATATAGATGTGCTCCCCCGAAAGCGACGGCTGTTATTGTCCAATTTCGCCATTGCACTTTCAGACTGGGTGTTACGTCATGCAGGGGAGGGGCGGGGGCTGCACGCGGGTTGATGGGCAGACGACGTGCGGAGGCGCGCGTGTCATTGGTTCAAAACTCCGGAGTGGGCGGTGCTGCAGGTGACAGATTCTTTTTTAGAGTTCCTACGTGTGTTTTTCCTTTTTTTCGTATTAAATGTTTTAATTTATGTGTGTATGTTTATTTAATAATATGTTTTTTCTGTACTTTTACTGAGTAATAGAAGATCTACATGTTTACCATTGCTTTTAATTCATTTAGCTTTAAATCAAATGTCTTTGTTAGTTTGGGGTCTTGTTTTTATTGTGTGTACTTTTAAAAATGGTTTTCCTGCGTACTCTGGGTCTGTAAAAGTCCTGCATTCAAAGTTTTACTTGAGTAAAAGTACAAAATTATAAGCATTATACTTAAAGTACCAAAAGTAAAAGTACTCATTATATTTTATATACTGTAGTATTGCTACTTTTACTTTAGTAAACTTAAATACTTCTTGTGCCACTATTCAAGCACTTTCAAGGAAGCTAAGCCAAAGATTTCCAGATTCTGTTACTATAAATGCCAGAAGACAACAAACAAATATGCCAACTGGATTGTTTCATTTCAAATATTAAAAGATTTTGGGGTTACACGAGTGAATGTGTCGATAATGAAACCAGCTTATGTAAAGAAAATCAAGCATTTTTCAACAGTATATTAGAATTTAAGCATATTCCTAACCTTGAAAACGTAACGGTTGCAATTAAACATTTTCCAAACTTTCAAGAGAGTTTTCTGAGCGTTATTTGCATCCATTTGTTCACCTTCGTCAGGTGTGTCACCTGACTGCGTGCCCCTCTCTGCTCCCCACAAACAAAAAACACTCTCCAAGCAAAGTTCAATAGACATTTATTTCAGAACTGCGATACAAACAACAGTTTAAGGCCGTGATCTCACTCCGATCAATTGCTCTTGAAATGATTGACTGGTCAGTTAAGGCACAAACGATCGACAGCAACAAAACCAACGTTTCAATGGAAATGTGCAGATTAATGTAAAAACACCAATAAAACAGGACAAAGGTTGAAAACATCATCAGCAGAGAAGCTCTAATATGTTCACATTTTTACTTTTGTCTTTAGAAATGATAAACTGTAAGAAGAAGCTTCCCATAAATGTTAATAAAAGATAAACACTAGCTGAGTGATCTCTCTATATATACATGAATGACATAAATATAATTCAATGGCATTTTAATTCTAAACAAAACACATATTAACACAAATTGACCTTTTAAGAAATGTTTTGAAAACATTGAAATAGAACTTTTGGACCTTAAAAATCCCACTTTTGTGAAATGCAAAATAAAAGCTCTCAGATAAATACTACACACACACATGCTTAAACGTTCTCATCACTGACACTCGATCACATGAACGCGCTGCTTCACTTTTACCCTCCAGCACACACGTTTTGTTCAGAAATAGTCCTGAGTGTAAAGGGAAAAGAAGCTGTTATTGCACAGTTTAAATTCACATATGTTTATTAAAAAGCGTTCTGTATGAGCTGTCCTTTGCTTTGGCGACAAATCTATAACCGAATCGGCTCACTGCTGATCTCCAGAGATAAACAGACATTTCTTGTGAAAGGTAAAGCTTGTGTCCGGACCGGCCAACAGACGGACGTCTCCTTTTAAGTCTCTTCAAGTAGCTTCCGCAGGTTTCTTTGAATCTAGGATTTAAAAAGAGGAGGGGTGTCTGAAAACATGCACAGTAAACCCATTTTATTCACAAGACTAGACTAAACCTAAAGATAAGATTGCATTCCCTCAGCCAACTTTGACCTCCGGGCATCTGGCGGACATCATAAACACAGACCGCGGTCACCCGCAACATTACAACTGTAAGACATGTTTACGATTAATAAATCAAAGCAATGACTTCCTGGAGTCAGGTCGTCGAAGAACCAGGCAACCAAATAGTATATATATTATATATATATATATATTTAAAAAAAAATTATATATATATATATATATATATCGTGTTGAGCTTCAGAGGTGTGGATTGTGTTTTTACCTTTGGACAGAGCCAGGCTAGCTGTTTCCCCCCGTTTACAGTGTTTATGCTAAGCTAAGCTAACCGTCTCCTAACTCTAGCTTTGTTGTAGAGATACGAGAGTGGTATCTAACTTCCTCCACGTTGTTTGCCGTTAATAGTCCTTTAGTCAGAGATAATCCCTCCTTCTCTAAACAGAGGGAAAAGTGTTCCATGCCAATCAGCTCGTAACATTTGGATATGAGATATGATGTACGACAGACAGACGGACGGTCAGCAGGGTTGAAAACTACTGAACATAAAATACGAACATTAAAAAAACAAACCTTTTCGAGCTTTAACAAGTTGGTAGACAGTTCTCCATAGATCTCAGCATTCATTCTACTCTGGGACCTGTGGTTCACAGCATTTCTGCAACAAGATCATTAATCAAATAACGAGTGTTGTACTAACAAAAGAAATGAAACATGACGTTTTATTTCATCGTTTGGTACCTCTTGACACCATTTCTACCTAAATGATTGTGAGGATGAGATGCCTCTAAATTTAAACTTCTTTATTAACGTGTGAATCTGGATCTTACTCATTACGAACGTGTCCGCCCATCGACACCAGAGAGTTCAAACGCTGCTCCAGAGCCACAATCTTGAAAGCCATGTAACAGGAGGACAGGACGAGAACACTGACTCTGAGAAGACACACACACACACACGCACACACAGCAACGGATCAGCATTCAAATACAGAACGACTGCTAACACGCCCAAATAATGGAAATGAAATTGTCAGAGAAATGTAACATTTGCTCCGGCTTTTCGTATTCCACATAATGAAACCTTACTCACAGAAACAAATAGATGAGGAGGATGGCGTGTAACGACATGGGCTGCGAGGATTTGTCTTTGAGTGCGACTCGCCGGGGTGGTTTAGTGGGCCCTACAGGGCCAAGAATAAAAGACAAGTACTGATTTGGGAGATGCTAGTAGCAGGAAACAGGAAACAAATAAATGAGCTGCAACATTAAAGGAAAGGTAAAATACACATATTGTTTTCCACGTGTTAGATGAGAAGATTGATACCACTCTCATGTCTGTACGGTGAATATTAAGCTAAGGGCCAGGAGACAGTTAGTTTATCATTAAGACTGAAAACAGTCAAATATAAGCACTTTCAGCTTAGCTAAACCAAGAAATCCCAGTCTCTCGAAGCCTTTATCATCACATTGTTACTATAAATGACAGGAGACAGCAAACAAATATGACGACGGGGCCGTTTAATTTCTAATATTAAAAGATGTTTGGTTTAAATAAGTGATAATAACATCAGATTATGTTGAAAATCAAGTTTTAAGGAGAATTTAAGCCTTTTCTAAAATTTCAAGACTTCTGTAGGAACCCTGGAAACAGTTCAGGACAGACGGGCTCCGTCCAGTGGTAAGAAAATCTGCATGCGGACATCAAAAGTTCCCTAATTAGCACGTTATATCTAATTTAGTTTAATCTCTTTTTTTTTTAAACAACTAAATTATAAATTATTAAATGATTATAATAAAAATAAATTATAAAATTGACACATTGTGGTTTTCAGGGAGGTTTCCAGTCTTAATGCTAAGCTAGGCTAACCAGTTGCTGGTGGTAGCTTCATTTTTACTGTACAGACATGAGAATGCATCAATCCAACTCTCAGTAAGTAAAGCAATTGTCGGACTATTCCTTTAAAGATACATAGATTACTCTCAGGTCTATAACTCATATTTCCACGGACTCTGATTGTCTTCTAGGAAACGCTGAAACCCAATACTACAGAAGTGTCAACAATGCTTCTTTTCATTCAAAGAGATCCGGCATTAAAGTACCGTTCTTAAGGGCGGCTCCGTGTTTCGGGCTCGGACTCTGGAGGTGAATGTCAGCGTGGACTGAAACCTCTCCGCTCTTCACTGAGCTCAGAAACGTGTCTGTGAGGCCGGTGAACTCTGCTCAAACAAGCACAAAGAACCTGTGACTCCGGCTGCCGGCGGGTAAATATTATTAACAGAAACACAAACCTCAGAAAGACATGAAGACAATGGCGGTCATCATTCAACAGGAGCATCACTGCTCATTCCACCTGTCTTCGCTACAAGACAAAGCAAAGGCTTAAATTTCCCTCCAGCTATTTGCAAACCATAGGCTGTCTGAGCCACAGTGACACCCGACACTAAGCACATGTGGAGAGAATTAAAAAAACTCTACAAAGTGTGCACAGTAGGTTAGAAAACATATACGTAGTAGCTGTGTAAAGAATAAAAGTGTGTATATATAGAGGGAGATGAGGACAGAGCACGAACCTGTGATTTTGTCATAATCAGGAGTTTGAGACCCGGAGCTGCTGCTCTCCATCATCTCCTGTCGTTTCTTCTGCACAACCCCGTCGAGGTCAGAGAAGTCTCGAGAGAAGTCCTGCAGTGTACGCACAGGAAGATTTACAATGGACACCACATACAGAGCGGGTGTTGAATAACATGAGAACAAGGCATTTCTATGGATCTTTTATCACAGTGGAAACATTTTTTCTTTTTTAAATCTCCTGTAGAAAAACATCGAACAGACCAGAGGAAGCGACGACGGGCATTTCACTCTGAAGCTGTTTTCACTGGAGGAAATAACGGTGCTGCTACAGGTCTTATCCACCTGCAATCAATACACACATTAACATGTAGATGAAAATATTTGTCTTTTTTTAAAACAGTATTAGCAGTTTTTTGACACTTAGCAACAACAGAACAAGCTACAAACACAACACTGGAATATTATCGCCATATAAAGCTGTTATGGCTAACGGGTTAGCAACATTAGCATTCATTTTGGTTGTGTTTCTGGCCACTTGGTGAATTTAAGTCTAATATTCACTCCCCCTTCAGTTTCCACCACATCCTGAGGGCCCTTTAGCAGCTAAATGCTCTACTGTGTTTGCTAGCTCGTTGCTGATTTTGTGCACAAGTCACGTACGGTGGGTTTTAGAGATTCTTCTCTTTCTCTATGCCTTTGGACAAAGACACAAGTCAAAAGTAAGTGTTTTACAGGAGATGTTACCTACCTCCAAATGCATGCAGATGGACCTCAGAAGTTTGTAGGTGGTGTTTCGAGAGAGGAAGGACACAAACACATGCTGGAAAACAGTCATTTAGAATCACTTTCATGTTTTATTCTCATGTTCAGGAGGAAAAAACACTATTTAGTGTCATAAACTACCTGATAACTGGTGGTTTCAATCACAAGGGCGTTGGGCACCAACAACGCAGTCTTAGTTTTTCTGATAAACGTAACCGACACCACTGGGATCGAAATCTAGGGAGAAAAACAAGTGAGCCATAAAACAAGAACTGGCACAGACGTCTCACGGTCGCTTTGTTAGAGTTACAGTATCGTACCTTCGTGTCTCTGCCAAAGACTTTGGAGTGGAAACAGATCCAGTTATCAGAGACGAACATTTTGCCCTGATACAAAATGTCTCTCTGCAGGGCACAAGTGTAACCTGCCGGCACAAACAGTCCTCCGCACTTTAACAATGCAACATTTCTTTGCTTCTCGCGTTCGTGTGAAAACAGAATCCGACACTTACTTTGTTTGAGCAACTCGTCTTTGCTGACCTCCATGAATAACTTGTGATACTGGGCATTTGTCTTTGATAACTGAAACAATGACAGAACAGACATGTTTGTTTTTGTTAAGAAGCTGCAAAAATGTGTAAAATCTGTGCAAAGTTTGGTGGAAATAGTTGAAACTGATCCCACTGTCTCCTCACATGGCTGGGCTGGGACTTCTTCCTGTCAGCTTTTGTTTCACATTCACTTGGACTCGGCATTGATGAAAGCTGCTCCACAGGTTTCAATCTGATAAATAAAAGGCCAGCGTTAATGTTTATAACAGTCACACACCTGAGGAGAGCACAGGTAAGTTACAGCAGCGGTTGGAAGAAAGCTACAGGTACAGCGTTACGACTCGTAACCAGACTTCTTTTGATCCACACTGAAATATTAGTAGTCGAACGTGCACGTGCTTCATTTGGCACTGCATGGATTCAGCTGTGGTTACAAAAGGGCAGCTCACACAGAATGTGTGTGTGTGTATATATATATATATATATATATATATATATATATATATATATATATATATATATGTGTGTGTGTGTGTGTGTGTGTGTGTATTTATTACCATTTTCATTACACTAGAAAGTTTAGATTTAGTGCGAATCAAGAAGTCAGAATATTTAGATTAGCGGTTTTTAGGGCTTCACCAAACAATTTATTCTATTGCTGATTTATTTCAAAAGATTACATTTTTAAAGCCTAATTCCACTTTTGTAATAAAGTAAGAGTTAAAGTGAAACTTCTGTCTGGTGTGAGTGTGTCTGTCCATGCTGAACCTGTATGCTTTTATTCTTGTACATGAGACTAATGTACTAATTTAAACAAATGAGTTTCTTGGATGAATTGATTGTTAGAAAACAGTGAAAAAGTCCATCACTGTCCGAAGTGACGTCCTCAAATGAAAGGAAGTGGCCCTGGAGCTGCAGGGGGGACATTTGGGGACATTTCTGCATGAAAGTGTGGTGATGTTCGGTTTATTATATGAGCAGCTGCACAGAGGACAGTGTAACCTTCCTCACCTCGTGCCGGCTGGTTTCTTCTTGCTCTCTGAGGGCTCGGACTCTGTGTCCAGGCACAGCTGGAGTCCTGCAGGTGACCCCCCACGCCTCCTCTGTCTCCTCTCACCTCCATTCTCCGCTTCAGACCTGGACGCATTGCACACGAAACAATATGTTCTCTCTGTTCCTGCAGAAGAACCTGTCATAACACGTTCATTGTGCAGGAAAACACACACACATCTGCAAGTGACGCACAGACCGTTAGTTATCATTCAGATCTTGGACATAATGTGCAAAGTTTTGTCGTCTGGAATTTCTAAATGCAAACGAATCCTGTTCCGCGCCACGTACGCGTCACACGCGTCTATTAAAAGTCAGCAATAAAAAACAGGACGTGCATGCAAATGACCACAATGCATTAGGCCTGAATCGCCTCCGCTTAAGCTAGAAAGCAAAGCGGGCCCTTCCTCTCCATCTCATCCACACTCACGTCGACCGATTCCCTCGGGAGTCCCTGCTGAAAACTTGCTCCGGCGGGGGTAACGGGGTCAGGGGTCTGTCCGCCTGCTCGGTCGTTAGTACCATATTGTAGATTTCATATTTTACACGTCGGCCCCTCCGGATCCAGCAGTGGCCCTCGCGCCACACATAGACAGGAGCTCCAGGAAGCCTTGGCACGGAAAGTTTGGGAAGATCGCTCGATGAACCGAGAAGCCCGACAGAGGAGGAGCCGGGAAAAGGGGAGGGAGCAGCAGGGAACAACATCAGGAACTACAGGAGAGGAGCAGACCCCTGCGCGGTAGAATCGTGTTCAAACCCGCAGAGAAACTTTAAACCCCTTTAATGAAACGTGTCAAACACACGCGGATTATTAAAAGAAAGCGCTCACGAGGTGGAACTCTGCGTAAAACCTTTGCGTAATCACCTCCAATAACTTTTTGGACTCACAAAGCTTCAGTTGTAACGGGGTGCATCTGAGAGAGGCCTCCAGCAGGGGGCAGCAGAGTCCAGCTGATGGACAGGCTGCACTCTCAGGTGTGTTTTACCGGCAGGTGATGCTGTAGGAGCAAACACACAAGCCTGTGTTCAAAGCCTTATCAGCTGAATGCAGTGGTGGAAAGTAACTAAGTACATTTACTCAAGTACAGTCTTGAGGTACTTTTCTGTGACTTTATATTTTTACTCTTATTGCACTTTTCCCAACATGCAGTTTGTATCTGAATGTAGCACTGAGGCTACATGTATATAGGTATTTCAATTATTCCATAACAATATACAGCATTTTCCCATTTGTATCCAAGTAAAATTAAACAGCATCATGTTTATTTCATGAGTGAAATATCTAGAATTTAAAATGAAGCTCTTTGTCTTTGAGCAACTGAAGTTTAACGTGCCCCGTCGGCAAAAGTCATCTGCTCGTTAAAACGGTTCATTTCTGAAGGTATTTCTTTATTACATGTGTTGGTTTCTCTGTAACATCTGCAGCAGATGGTGAATATGGAGCTGGAGGACTTTTAGAGACATTTGACTGAGTGTAGAAATAGTATTAAATATGTAAAACATCACAAACACCTGTATTGTTAAACTGAGGCCAGATACCTGCACCCTAAATAACCTGTGTGCCTTGACTGTGCAGTGTACTGTTGTCTTCACCAGGAGTCGCTGTTCAAAGACCTGTCAGAGTTCATTAAGTATCCAGGAGACAATGGCACTGCCGGCAATGCAAGCTAGCAGCTAGTTGGTGTGCCATTAATCATGGCTGACAAGGAACAAGGGGTTAAAGGTTGTACAGCTTCCTGAGACTCTGTTTTTACACCGCCTGCTTATTCACGGGGAAGCAGAGCTGGGAGACGTGGAGAGGTTGTTTACTGGTTCACATCTCTCAATAACAGTGGTGGAAGAAGTGCTCCTGTCTTTTACTTCAGTAAAAGTTGCATTACCGCTCTGTAAAAACACTCTGTCACAAGAAAAAAGTCCCGCGTTCATGATATTACTCAAGTTAAAGTAGTTGTTCTGCAGAATGGTCCCTTTCAGAGTTATATTATTATATTTATCATATTATTGGAATATTATTACTTATACTGGTGCAGGTGGAGCACATTTTACTACTACTTTATGTACTGTTGTAATGTTTAGCACAATAACTTATTTTATAAATTCATTTTACGTTTTGTCTGTAAAATCTTAAAGGAACTTGAGATGTCAGATCAATGTAGTGGAGTACAAAGTATATTTCCTTCTGAAATGTAGTGGAGTAGAAGTATAAAATAGTATAACGTCGAAATATTCACGTTAAAGTACCGACAAATTGTACCACTGCCAAATAAATGTGACCAGGGTTGAAACAGTGACATAAAAAAAACATATTTTCATAATAACTGCAATTCATGAACTATAATTACAGTCAAAACGGTCATTACATTACTATTTGAATACAATATGACCAACTGAGTCCTTTACTTGATCTGTATGTTTAAATGCTGTCAAAACGAGCATATCCAGCTGAGCAAAAGACAAGTTTAAGGAATAGTTTAGACATTTGGGGCATTATTTGCATCCTTGCTGAGAGGGTTAGGGTTCCTGATACCACTCTGGACGCTGAAGGTGGATTTTGTTACCTTTGGATAGAGCCAGGCTAGCCGATTCCCTCTTTCCAGTCTTTATGCTAAGCTAAGCTAAGCTAACCCTTTCCTGGCTGCAGCTTCATGTTTAGCAAGCATGGAATCGACTTAGGCAAGTATAGAAATAGGCAAGTTTCTATAACAGTTCCTTTAACGCCGGGTGAAAAGGGTTGATTATTAGATTAAACTGAGCGTTAGCTGATGCCCACTGCAAATATCTGTGTGTGTGTGTGTGTGTGTGTGCGGAAGAAGGGAGTATTTCTGCTGCCGTTGCCTTCTGAGAAACATCTCCTTCGGTAGGCAGGAACCTTTTCAGTGCCTGTCAGATATTCCACCACAGAAAGACAGAGAACAAGGCAGGCATAGAGAAAGGAGGGCGCTGTGTGAGAGAATGCAAAAATGGTACTTGTGACGGGGGAAGATTGAAGTCCTGTTAAGTGCTCTGCTTGAAAGCATGTCTGGCCTCATTAGCTGTCAGTTGTAACAATACTGAGCTGGCAGTGAAGACAGGTTGGAGTCTAGTGGTCATAAATCACTCCTCGACAGCTGCCTGACAAGCTGGGAACCGGTACACAGGCACGGGCACCCTCTCAGCCTCGACACTGCACAGGCACACGGCCGTGCACGCAGTAATCCAAGAAATCATCGCGCTCGCCGTGAAATTACATAGAGCCTGGAAAAGCGGTGTTTTGTAAGAGGGAAATTGCTTTCATTTGGCATGTATGTGCACCCGCATGTAACCCCTCGTCTCCTGTGCCTGTCTGTCTGTCCATGCCGGTATCCATTAGCCAAATGAGCAGGGGCTGCTGTGACTTCTGTTTGGGTGGGGGGGGGGGGTAAAGAGCGAGGCCCTCAGGTCATTAATCACGGCCCCTGACACGCAGAGCAGGAGGCCGAGGCTCCCCTATGCATACAGCTGCTGGGCCACACTCAATGCACAGGCGATGTGTTGACCCTCACACGCCCCCCCACCCACTCCCAGCGCCTGTGGCTCTCATCTGTCCAGCTACCTTACTGTTGGTGTCAGTCACACACCTCCTCCTCCTCCTCCTCCTCCTGACCAACACTCGTCATGCTGACTCCTCGTATCGTGTGTTACTTTTCACGTGGCCCTGATCAGACGGTGAAAATCATTCTTAGCTTAACTTTTTAGCCTCGCTAGCAGCACTTAGATTCAAGGGATGTCAATGTTGATCAATCGTTTGGTCAGTCGTTGGTTCAAGTTTCAAGTTTTGCTTTATTGTCAATTCTGCAGGACATACAGAGGATTGAAATATTGTTACTCTCAATCCCTTTGGTGCAAAAACCACACAATACACAGCTAAATATAACCAATATAAATATACTCATATAGTCACCTACAGAACATACAAATAAATACACCTGGCATAAAGAGACATCCAGTGTCTGTCAATGTGTAGTGCAAGAGTAAGTAAATTAAAATATATACACTGTAAATGTCCAAATGTCTCAATAACTATCGGATGGATTGCCATGAAATTCGGTAGAGACGTTCGTGTTCCCCAGAAGATTAACCCTAAAGTCTTCGGGGATTCCCTGACGTTTTCTGTAGTGGCACCATAAGGTTGACTTTGTAGTTTTGAGTGAAATGGCTGCAAAACTAGCTGTAGTTTGTGTTTAGCACTAATTTGCAAATAATCCTAACTCAAGGTCTGCTTATTAGCTTTTCCCCAGAGCTTTCAACTGATTGCTTATTTCCAAGGTGAAGAATGAACTTTCACCCTCATAATAATAGTGATCTGCAGCCGTACGTCTTTTGTGTCACGCTCACAAAGACACTAATGTTGTAAAATGTGTTGTTGAATGAATGTGGTACGCGTGTCTTAGATTGCTTTTCATCAGAAACAGACATGTTTTGACTCGGTTATTACTTTAGTTAAGCTAGTTAGCCAGACGTGCTAACAATAGCATCTTACATTAGAGCAGGTGAACACTCGTTAATCCATTCCTTACACTTGTAATCTTGTGTTTTTGGTTTTGGAAAAGCTAAATAAAAAGACAAAAAAGGGTTTGTTGCACCCAGTTACGAGTACTAAGCTATGATTGGCTAGTCGCTGTTTAGGGGTTTTAGTGAATACTATCAAATAATTATTACTAGAATGACAAACAGTACACATTTAGGTAGAGTTTTGTGTCACACATACATAATACATTACTGTTTTATAGCACCTTACTTCACTTCACACACACACACACACATGGTGTCTGTTCTAAGTTAGAGCAGAGATCAGGTCTGCTGGTTAGACTAAACAACAGCATTTGAGTGGATTTTCTGTACCTCATTAATCATCCTGACAGCCTGAAAAACAACATTTCCTCCTTAATGACTGTATTTGAGTAATCATGTCTGCTTATTTCCATGCAAGCATCTCTTTCTCGTTCTGCTTTGTACTTTCTTTCTCTGTGTTGCCGTCCATGTGTGTGTATTTTGGAGCCTTTTTTCTGACCTCCCAAGTCTGTGGCGTGGCGTCTGCTCCGGGTCACGCTGGCCAATTACAGTGGTTGCATTCATGAACAGGGTGAAAAACCATAAGGAATGAGAGAATGTGACCGTGAGGATCCAGATGCGGAAGGCATTGGGATGGTGTCACCTCCCAACCCCCACCCCCCTGCATGCGGCTAACCCACCAGCACCCGCTGGCCCTCCAGGCCTCTGCTGGTCGCTGCCAAAGCACGTTTTTCCGTTAAGCACCGGGGTCTGTGATGCATGAGAGCTGACAACTGAGCTCGGAGCCCTCAGATCAAAACCAGCTGGGGCCATGCACATTAGCAAAGTAACCATAATTGCGTTTGCCCTCATATAAACCACTAAACTCCCTCTATCTACGTTTTCTTTTTCTACTGGAGACGCGAGGACAGAGAGGTGGGACAGGTCTTAGCAGTGGCCTTTATAGAAATAAAAAAGAGCATAAATCAGCTAATTAATTGTTGGATGTGGGTAAGTTAGCATAGCGTTGCTGTGGGTCACCACGTTGTGTGCAGCTCAGTTTGAAAGTGTTTTTTCTGCAAGCGAGAAAAGTGTATTTTCAACGTTTCTCCCAGTCTGAGAGGGTGGATGTGAGTTATGGGTTCATGGTGGTTTAGAAACATCAGTATTGCACGGCTGACATCTGTGTCCTCTTTATTTTTGGACCACTTGAAAAGCCCACATAGTAGGATGATGGATGAAGTGATAAAGTTGGAGAGAAGGCAAAATGAAAGTAGAGGAGTCTATTTCTGGGAAGCAGCCTGCTATCTGTCTCTCACAGACCATTCAGACCAAGTATCAAGGCAGATGTTCTTAATTTCTCGCTTAGTGTTTTTAATACACAAAACAATTTCACTGTCTCTAATGGCAAAGCGAGAGAGATTCCTCCCTCTTTTCCTTTGGCCCTTTCGCACTGATAGGCTGATAGAGAGGTTAAAGGCTTGTCATGTGATGACAGAGCCGCTCCACAGTCTGTCATCATTAATCACCGGGGCTGTCAGGCTGCACCCAGGACTCACTCGGACCAACCAGGGAGACCAGCCCTCACCTCCAAGAACAATACCCACAGACTTTTTATATGTTCCTGCAAAAATATGTCCTCGACACTCTGGGTTTCATTTAGAGTGCTAAATTAGAAGGGCTGTGGTGACCAGGAGATTAGGGAAGCAGCGTTTTTCTGTGAAGGATGAATCTTTTGGTTGACTGCGGAAACGTGGGTGGGAATAGTGAAAAAGTAACCTCGGCCCCCTCCCTTAAGTTGCCTCTGAGCAGGACATTTAGCCCCCAGTTTCGTCATTGGATGTGCTGGGCCTCTCTGAGGCATGTAACTAATATAAGTGAAGTACAACAGCATGAACAATGAGTCAGCTTAACTCTTGCATAAATTAGAAACAAGAAACAAAAGAAGGGAATAATTAAGGCCTGAAAAGAAAGAAATCGTTGATATTGGCTGCTTGAATGAGTAATAACTGAGGCACCGCATGAAACTAAACTAGATGTCTACAGCCATGCTCACTTCTCTGTGAGGTTTTACTTAGGCACAGTGGTGCTTTGAGCTAAATGCTAACAATATCAATGCTAACATGCTCATGTTTAGCATGTTTATTGTTTACTATGTGCACCATCTTAGTCTAGTGTGTTGGCATGCTAATGTTTGCTAACTAGCACCAGACACAGCTAAAGCTGATGAGTCACTTGATGACTACAACTCAATTTAGTCCTTCATGACGACAAAGATAAAAATAAAATGCGTTTTAAATTAACCATTTTTTTGTTTCACCCAACACCCAACAAACTTGATCACATGATTTAGTAACCTGATATTTATGTTGACCTCTGCATACGGCAAAACACGCCTGTATGACCCGCGGTACACATACTTTCTGTACAGTCCCTAAGCATTAATATTATCTGCTTTATTCATTTATTTAACAGGACTAAAACATATAAATATGATGTAAATGTATCCGATTTGGCCAAAAGGCTTGTTTTTCTTTGCAGTTCCTGGGCAGGTTGACGTCACACATTAGCAGAAACAAACAAGACGCACCAGAAGTGATTGAACTTGATGTCACACAGGTGTTGTTGGTCACCAATAGGTAGCATCCCGATCCAACACTGTAATACTTTCCATTTGGTACTGTAAAAACAGCTGACTGAAAACGCCAACACTGACATTGACTGTGAGGAGTAAGTGACAGCACTTTACCTAATAAACTAAGTGTTTCTGTCTTTCTGGGCCATATCTGGCAACGTGAGACCTCCAGAGGGGCCCTCCTGTACCCCATCGCAGGCTCAGACCACTGAAACAGGAGCACTTTCTCTCGTTACAGCGGGGACAGGCTGTTCTGACCCCCGTGGGTCCCTTGTCAGACTTGTGAGTGACCAGCGTGGGTCATCTATACTCCGCCAAGAGTGTCACAGTGTCGTCTTGCTAGGAAATGGCATATTACCGCTGCCAATCATGCGGCAGCCGCGGTAACTTGAACATCGTCAGGACTTCATCTTGAACACATGCGGGAAGTAGCTTATCAAGATCCTACAGTGTGTATACATTACATCCAGGTAGGTGCTGTGGCTTTAAGGTGACACTGCATTTGCTGCAGAACAGAGGAATGTGAGCTGCATCCCTGCGGCCTGCTTATAAGCCTCCGCCGACACGGTGAAAAATAAGCAGAAGTAATGCACCCCTAAAGCCATCAATCATGTGATTCTTTCACAGAAAAAATAGCCACTGGTACAAATCCACTCACCACCAAATCCACTGAGATGTAGTCCGACAAAAGTTTACATTTTCCTCTCACGGCCGGAGGAACGAAGTGTTTAAGGCCGTTTCAAATGACCACAACCGGGATAAAGACACATTTTCAGTTCAAGTCTCTCCTGGAGGGCTTTTGCTCCGTTGCGCTCGGTTATTCACATGAAAATCGGCAGGAAAAAAAGTTCAAACCTTAAAGAATTGGCAGAACTGATCAAGAGAGTTGCTGTGTTGTTTATAAATCAAGAAACATCACTTGTAAGAACATCGTATTGTGTTTGTGTACGGATCATTAAATTAAAGTGAAGAACTGCAACACACCTGAGATAATCGATCCTCAAAATCTGATTATTATTACATTTACAGAGCAGTTTAAAGCAGTTATATTTTGGTTGCTGTTAAACGAATTACGTATATAACGTATAAACATTAATGAAGCTTATGAGAGGAACGGCCACTCGATGATCGTATCTCCCATCATGACTTTTGAGCAGAACCATAAAAGCAAAGAAATGAAGACAGAAAACAGAATAAACATCTTCAGTGTGATTTATTTAACAAAATAGGACCTCCCTCCTTCGACTGGATACCACCACAGGGTACCACCAATTTTACAAAAAATATCACATCTCATTTTTATTGATTTGCTGTGGAAATAAAAAAAAAAAATCAAATACAAAAACTGAAGAGTTGAGAGAGAGAGATGTGATTTCAACATTCATTCTCGAAGAAGTGTTAAGACATATTCAACATCTGTCATCTGGCTTCCCACACGTCTGCTCAGAGGATTTAAAAAAAAAGAAGAATCAATTTATATGGTAAACACGAACGCCAGTAAAAAATAAATACAACTTCTCCGTAGGAATAAACAAAACATAAGGAACCAAAAGAAATCATCACAACCAATGGGGCCGAATAAACAGGGAAGTGTGCACGCTGTGTCAGGCTTACATGCATCTCCTGCAGGGAGAAAGCGACTGTGGCCGGACCCGCATCGGTCCACGTCTGCAGCTCGGTGCCATCCCTGCACACGGCACACGTTTACGCTCTAAATCATCATTGTTTGCAGCGCGAACCCTGAACATCCAAGTGCTACTACACAGCGTCCAACCATCACCCTGGCGAGAGTCACCAAAGGGCAGTGGTTTCAGTTTTAAAAGGTATCCCAGCAATGTGCAGACATGCAAGAGCCACATCGGATGTTCAGGAGTGGAGCCCGACTGGAAACGCCAGATCTCACATGTAATGCATAAAGAAAGCGTGAAGATGCACTCAAGTCTAATCCAGGACTCGCACTCGCATCCTAGTTCCACTTGAATCCAGTCTTAAGTCTGCTGAGGAAGCAGCAACTTGCCGCAATTAAGAACAAACTTAAAGCAATAGTTCAACATTTTGAATCAAAGTGTGAGTCTTGGCTTGCTGGCGGAGAGTTGGATGAGAAGAAGAATACCACTCTTGTATCTGTCCGTACAGGCGTTAGCCAGTTAGCTTAGCTTAGCACAAACAGCTAGCCTGGCTCTGTCCAACCGTAACAAGATCCAACTACGAGCACCTCTGAAGCTCACGTTACATCCTGTTTAACACTTATAAAACTGTAAATTCACCAAAGGTTACTTGTTGGACTATTCCTTGGACTTCCTGAAGATCGTGTTGCTCTTTTTATGCCTTCACCATGTTTTTTATGTTTTAAAAAACAAGATATAACACGTTAAAAGGTGCTGGTAGCTGGATTTGATTCCCCTTGTAGAGAGCCAGGCCAGCTGTTTCACTGTTCCCAGTGTTTGTGCTATGCTAAGCTAACAGCTCCTTGCTAGAGTTTCATATTTATATCATCAAATTCTCTGTCACAAAGCAAATAAGCATATTTTCCAAAATGCTGAACCATTCCTTTAAAGGTGTGAGTATCACTGGTAGCCCAGAGCGGATGCAGATCCAAGTCTTTGACTGTAGAGGGCGTAATGCGGGTAGTAGGGGCCCGTGTTGGGCAGAGAGTGCAGGGAGATGGAGGAGGGTCCGGGGGGCAGATGGACCTTACTGTAGGGGTGATAGCGAGCTAAACCCAGGCTGGGGGGGCCCCTGAGGGAGAGGGAGCTGGGCATGGAGCCCGGGCTGCTCTGGTGGGAGAGGTGGAGGTGGCAGGGGGCAGGTCCAGAGGAGGAAACAGAGAGCAGCTTACTGTCCATCCCCACAGGCAGCGCCGTGTGCGTGCGGAGGTGAGCCAGGAGCTCGTCGGACGTGGCAAAACGTTTGTCACACGGCCCCCCGGCCGAGACCCAGTTGCAGGCGTGAGGCTGGGGGTCGTTGGGGAGCATGAAGCCGTACGTGTAGAGGGGATGCGAGAGGGAGGAGGACACGCTGGACGACAGGGAGCTCTGGTGGAAGGAGTGGAGCGGGTGGGACGGGTGGGACGGGTACACCAACGGGAAGTTTGATTTGAGGGTGGAGGAAGGGTCGTGGATGCAGGAGTTGCAGTTGCTTCCGCCGAGATGGGACACACTTGGATAGCTTAGACAGTAAGGGTCCCTGCATAAACTCTGCATGAAGGAAGGAGGGGAGGCCCCGGTGAGGGGGCTGGAGCTCGGGTGCTTTCCTGGAACGCCCATGCTTCCCACGCTGAGGCTGGACTTTGTCGGATCCAGCCCGGGAACAAACTGAGACGGGTAGCCTGCGTACGCCCCCACTACAGATCCGTGGTAGCCCATGTTAGAGGAGGGCATGGGGAAGAGCGGCTGGCCCGTCTTGTAAGGAGAAATGGGTGTGATGCGCCCGGGGCCCAGGGCGTGCTGGGCCGGCTCGGCTTTGCCTCCCTCGTGGTTGGACCCGCCGTCAGAGCTGCCGTTGCTGCAGTTGGCGCTGGCCCGGACGTGGCTGGAGTTTGCATCGTGCGCACTGTCCGAGCTCGTCCTACTCACGTCAGCGTCCTTTTTGGGATGACTGTTATTGCTGCTGGTGCCGGTGGGACTGCCCTGCTCCTGCGCTGCCTCCCCGTTGGGAGTCTGGGAGTGTGAGGTGGGCGGGCCGCCGCTGGGCTGGCTCTGTTTGTGAGGCGGCTGCTGTTGCTGAGCGTGTCCTGGTGGGGTGCCGTTGCTGCTTCTAGAGCTGGGTGAAGCAGCGTGGGGCGGATATGACTGCTGGCCACTGGCTGGATTCCCGTTAGTACTAACATTATTGCTGGGGACCCTGAACCCCACTTTATCGCTGCCGCTGTTGGAGCTGCTGCTGGTGACTCCGTCTCTGCGACAGTCTCCACCGCCTTTGTTGTACGGCTTGAAGCTACACTTGTCCTCCAGGGAGGGGCGGTGCTCCCCGAGCTTCAGGCTGGAGACGGACGACCGACTGCTGGGCTCCTTGTCCCCCTGGCTGCAGGAGGAGCCCAGCTTGGAGGAGGACGGGGTGTCTGGTTTACCGATCTGAGAGCAGGTCTGTGCCAGGAGGGCCAGGGGACTCTTCTTGGCGTCCAGCTACAACAAAATATAGATTCTGATTAGCTCTGTGTGTATATATATATATATATATATATATATATATATATATTATATTATAATATAATATAATATAGATTTTCTTTACTGCAAATAAATGTATCAAACCAAATACGTCGTCTGACTGAAGGCCTGTAAGCTGCTGATATTTACTTCATTTGAACTGGAACTGCAATTTACAATTATTTTAATTAGCAATTAACCCAAAGATCATTTTCTCAATTAATAGTGTTTGTCTGTAAAAGTATTATTAATACTGACAAATGCCCAACAGGATTTCCCAGAATCCAAAGGGGACGTCTTCAAATTTCTGTTTTTAGACATCAAACGATTATTCGATGAATAAAAAATAAACTGCAACTATTTTATCAAACTGTTTAATCGTTTAAGACATTTTTCAAGCAAAAACATAAAAACATTAGACACCAAATATCCTCTGGTCTGAGAATTTTCTGCTTTTCTTGTCTGGAGAGTTTGGGACTTTTGTTCAAACACAAAAAAAGACCTTTGAAGACATCCCCCTGGGCTCTGGGCAGGTGGGACATTTCATGAAGGAAACGATTAATTGCAACAACAACAAAAAGAAAAATCATTAGATTAATCGATTGTGACAAATAGTTGCAGCTTGTTTTGTCAACAAAAAAGCAGCTCATTCATTTGTCGATCGATTGTTCGATTCAGCTCCAATCGGAACACATAATTAAGTTGTAATTACTTGAGTGGGTTAATGTGATGAGCCTTTTTATATAATCCTCGTTACTTTAAAAGTCAGGTATAAATTCCAGAGACACTTTTCTCTAAATGATCATGTATTTATAAAGACAATAAATACCTCTATGCTCACTGGCGCGGGCGTCAAAGGCTGCAGATATTCCGGGTGTAGCAAGTGTCCAGTGTGCGCAGTCAACATCTTGATAACTCGGATAGGGAGCCGCTTTGCCTGTCGAAGTGGGTCCAGAGGGGTCAAGAGAGAGACCACGGCACCGGGACGGGGCTTCTTACCGTCGCCGGTCTCACTGAGCTCGATCCGCGTACTCACTCGATGCGCAGCTGATCCGGAGGGGAGATATTTCATTGGTGAGAGGGCGCTGCGCTTTGGAGACGTGCGTTACTTTTAGTCCCCACAAAAATAGAGTGTTAACAGGTTTAAATGTAATCCACGCAGACACCAGTCATGCCCCCCCCCCCCCTCCAAAAAAATTAAATTAAATTAAAAATTAAAAACTACACACACACACACACACAGCTGGACGTCCTCCTTTAAGGTCCCGAAGGACGGAGAAGCCTCTCAGTTCGTTGGATGCATCTTCAGCTCCAAGTCCGCTCCTAGTTTCCAAAACCAAAAACCAAAAACTAAATGAAAACGAAAAGTCCACCGCGTGAGTTGACACAAAAATCCGGACACTTGTGTAAAAAGGCACAAAAGAGCAGAGTAATGCTTTATCGATCCGCCAGTGCTGAGAGGAAACGTCCCACTGCGTGTCTCCGCTCCGGACTCCAGCAGCGCACTGAGCTCCACAGGCAGGGCTCCAAAGTGTCCGCTGGGTGGCCGCTTCAGCGACGCGGTGGGCGGGGAGGACGGAGGCGGAGCGACGGCATCCTCCGAGTGACAATCCCTCCAGCACCCAGAGGCATCTTTCAGGAAAATAAAGAACAGTTTCATATATAAATACTGTTACAAGTGGAAATCCTGCATTCAAACTTGCAGCAAAATGACATTTAATAATATTAGATTATAAATATTAGCATTCATGTTACATCTGGTAAAGGTGGAGCTACTGCTGGGATAATTAGTTCATCATTATTTATTTGTTGATTATATTGTGTATTAATTATCTCAATCCAATCCAAGTAACTAAAAGTATCAAGTAACTGTAATGCAGTATAAAGTACAATATTTGCCTCCAAAATGTGGTGGAGTTTAAGTATAAAGTAGCATAAAATGGAAATATTTCAGTACATTCTTTAGTGTTTTCCACCACTGCCTCTGTTTGATTTCACTGCTCGTTTCTACAGAAAAGCAATACAGTTGCAGACGGTCCTGTAACAACAGGCTGAACACATTCTGCCGGGGCGACATCATCCTTAAAATCAGAGCACGGCATGTTGTATACAAGTGTTTTCACAGAAGCTGATCGCTCGTCATATTTCCAGGAACAAACGCTCGGCAGTTTCCTTTTCGGAGAAATATGAACTGGATTTATCAGGTCACCTCTCAACAGCAGCATGATTAAAAACTTTGAATGTGCCACTGACTGGGTTTGGGGAGAGCTTTGTGTCATGATTTAATTTGATTTAAATTCTAATTGTTATGTTAATAAGGTAGCGCAAAAAAACTGAAAGCCAGGAGGAAAGATGTGATCTCACACGAGGTTCTGGGGTTCAGTAACAAACACTCATCATGAGAGTTGAATCATAAAGTTTCGCAGTATTTAAACTTCAGTCTGAATGAAACCACACAAACATGAATGTGTGGGAAAACCACACTTTGCTCAAAATGTCAGGTGGCATCATTTCCAGCTGATGACAGTGGATGTAAGGAGTGAGCAGGAAGTGAGGAGTCCACTGACGGCTTCACAGAGAGGGATGCTGAGTGTTACTGGGGGTGTGGTGCATGAACCCCTTATTAAAACTAAAAATGCCCTTTTTGTGAGTGCAATGATCCAGAGAACAACGTCAGTGAGCAGCAGTGGAAAGAAGTCATATGGCCACATGAGTCATCTGTCTCTGTTGTCAACCAGCAGATGAGTGCAGGGCAAGCACCAAGAGGGCTTTACTAGTCCAGATGCTTGTTTTTATAATAGCAAACGGTCACGTGTCAGGGAGGGAAGTGGAGCGGCAGCCGCAGTTTGCTCAAAATGTGTCGTCCTTCTGGGAGAGATGACTAAGTCAAACCTGGACACACAGACGGTGTGCACATGTTTTCAGATTCAGTGTGACTTTCACTACCCGTGTATAGCAGTATCCCCGATGTCTGTCTCAAAGAAACGTCCACAAATCCGCTTAGAAATGATAGAGGATGGATGACGCTCCTTACGACCACAGAACTCGCCTAACAATCATCACGTTTTATAGTTTCCTTAAGTAGTAAAGTATTTCAATGACAGGTGTCTGTACACCAATGAGCACTTTACAAACAGGACCTGCTAATAGCCACTTCGGCATTCATTTAATGTCGATTTCGCAAAATTTAAACACATATAGGCTATAAAACGGGGCTCAAGCTGTAGCCCACAGCTAAATAACTGCCCCAAGGCAACATTACTTCCTGTTTACGTCTCCCAAAGCCCCCAAATGATGGGAATTGTAGTTCCAATACTCAAAGTATATTCCTCAAATCAAAAAGACAAAGACAATCTATTTATATTAAAATTCCTCATGATACACTCTCAATGTCTTTTAAAAACCATGTTTTAGAGGATTAAAACAGTTTTTAGTATGTTGGAGGTGTTTATATAGATTTATTTATCTAACCAGTAGTTCATGTTGTTTTGGTTAGATTTAGTATGAAAAATCCAAAATTGTAACTACCAAAGGGAAGGATTTTCATTTAAATGTCATTAAACAATATGTAATATGTTGCTATAGTGTTATCTATACATTTATTTTGTAGTGCTGGTTAACACTTCCTTTATCATTGATGTCACAACATATGTTTGGTGTTCATTTATCATTTAAAAAGGGCAGGAACGTCCAAATAAGACAACATTTTGGTAGCAGTGAGTTGAACTAACAGCCAAGAGAAGAGTGGAGTCAAGCAGCAGAACAATCACAGCATATACTTATTTCACTTAAGTCTCTTGCCACATTACATGCTTCTGTTGTATCGTATTAACAATAAGTCACAGAACAAATGCGTAAAAAAAACAATAATGTAGTTAATAGAGGCACAAACCGGACAGGTCACATATTTCCCAAATCTTTAATTCCAATACCTGTTTGCAAAGTGCCCTAACGTGACAATATTGCAACTTGTCAACCTGTAAAAATGCTAAATGCAATTATTAGAAATATTGTTGTGTTGTTATTTCAAGGTTTAAGACACAAACACACTCTTTTAACCCTTTTCTTTTAGCCTTTTACTTAAAAAGGTCAGGAATGCTTTTAATTCTGATGTGGAGTGACAGATCATTTGTCTTCTGGCTTTTGCTCTGAGAACAAAAAAATAAATCAATAATGTGTACAGAACATGTCGCTAGAGTCTGTTTTCTTTTATTAATTCATGCCATTTTTACCAGGGAAGACAAATGTGATAAAGACAGATCGCCTCTGTATTAATGGTTCTATAAATCTGGAATGTTAATAACTTTATTGCATTACCGCCTGCTGACTGACTTTGCAATGAGCTAATTTTGTTAACCTAATTATACAATGAATTGGTTAAAGTACTTAAAAATTACGGCTGACAAGAACTATTAGCAGCAGCCCAAAATAGTCTCAGTCTGAGGGGCTTTGATTCTCTGAATCCTTTGCCGCCTCAATTGAGTGCAAAATCATTACTAATCCTTCATAACCTGTGGGCAAAAGGCTGCATAATGTGAATTAGCTGACGGATATTTGTACACATCTTGCAGGGTCCTCCTTAATCTTCAAAAGCAACGGTTCACATGTAGATTTAAAGAAATGGTAATAAATTAATAGTTATGTAAAAGCACAGTTTCATCGATGACTTCTTCAAAAACGTACATTTTATTTTGAAAATTTTGTTTTTTTACAATCCTTACAGGCCATGTTAATATATATATATATATATATATATATATATATATATATATATATGGCTAAAGTAACTGTTGCCTTGATCTCGTGCCCTAAACAGCAGAAGTGTTACTCTCAGCCATCCATCAATGTCCCATCTGTGATAAGAAGCAGGGAGTGGGAGCAGCATCTCATCAGGAACAAGGTCACAGTCTGCAGAGAGCTGGAGAGGACGCTTTAGGGGCAAACAGAGGGCTGGAGCAGCGCTTTGTCTTATCAAGTGTTGGCACAGTACAGTCCCTTCTTTATGAGCCTGCACGGATCTATACAACTAATAAATACAATACATTACAGTATTTACCAGTGCGTCTCGTGCACACGTGTAAAGTCAAAGCATGTTTTCTCTGCAGATCTGAATCAAAAAGAATCAGTATTTATGTAGAATAAAAAAGTTCAGTAGATCAAGGTCTCAGTGTGAGCAGTGGACCGGCTCAGACACTAAAGTGAGTGTGTATCATTCTGTAATATAAGATCACAAAGAGAAAAAGGTCGCTGATGAGGTTACTTGTTCAATTCTCCCCACATAAAAACATTATGAGGCAATATAAGTGAAAGTTTCTAACCGAGGTGGTGATTTGTCATTCGTAAACGCAGTGTGCAAAGTATAATAGCCTCATATGGAAACCAATCAGTCTTGATACCAATCATTAATGCTGGCTTAGTGGCAATGCCCAGCTCTTTAAATCTGCAGTAATTGATTTTTTTTTTTGCCACTTGGGGGCAGCGCTTTAAACTGCAAATACAACACTGACATATTATCACCTTGTGAAGCAAATGTGTTAGCGTACACATTGTTTCCTGCAGCGTTTTAATATACAGGCACCTGAAATACAGTGCACCTGCACTAACCTCAGCAGAATATATTACATTTTTATGAGTTATAATATTAGGATTAATAATAGTTGTATAACATTGTAAATTCATATCGTGTTAAAATCAGTGCAGCAGAACCAGATATGTAATCTTTGTTGTTCTGTACATTCTTCTTCCTTGTCAACACTTGACATTCAGCAGAACAAAGACACCATTCGCATTATAAATAGTTATTCAATCTATTTTTAATATGAAAATAGTGATAAATGCAGCTTTAAACTCAGTAATTTCTTAAACTTACTTACGTTCCTGTGTCTCTAGTCATGTTATGTGTATATGCAGGTCAAATTATCTTTTCTTTTCTTACATACCAATCTTGGTGTTGATTGATTGTTGTTAAGATCAGGCTAATGGTTCTTCATCACTACTATTATTTTCTTTATTTAGTCACCTCAATGAAAACTGCATCTAACACACTTACTGGAAACACTGGGTTTTCCTGCAGGTGTGGATGTCTTTGGGAAGAAAAATATTAGCAGGAAAAAGGTCTGTGGGAGGAGAGGGCAAAGACGGAGACTGAGACCAAAGAAGGTCAAATTGTGAAAAAGAAGCCACAGTAAACAATAAGGCTCTTCTCCAGCTTCTCGTGACATGCCTTGAAGTCGGTCATTAACGAGCAGTGGCACATTGTCCGTGAGTGATTACCGTTTCCTGCTGTTGCTTAATTTGAGAGGGGTTTCCTCTTGTTCCCTTATCTTTAAAAACATGATCAAAGCAGCAACACATGCCAAAACAATGGAACCACAAACCGGTCTTAAAGACTCCCACTATGACAGCACATAATCATAAATTGTGTTTGTACTGCGCTTAAAGGCACAGAGTGATCGATAGTGAGTTTTCTGTTTGATGTTGCATTTAATGAACCTGTGGAGATGGAGCAGACATATATCTAAACAACAGGTCAACAGTCATATCTAGCTGTCAATCGATTACGCTGGCTGAAACGACGAGCTAGCATATTTTATCAGCTAGAGCTAGCAACACTGAGGTTGTGCTTTATTGTTAAGTGTTTTTAGACAGTACTGTATATCTCACTATTACATGAGAAAAGGACTTTAGGATAACGACAAACAGCTGACTTTAAGTAAATATAATGTGAACTTTGGTTGCTTTCCCAAACCAACTAAGGAGCTGGACAGAGATGCTAACGTTAGCCTTTAAACACAGTGGATGTGCCAGTCCTGATCTGGGAATATTCAAATTTTACGTGTAATATTCAAAATAATGTGAGATGATATGCTGATATGCTAGCTAGGTTACTAATGCAGGAAGTAAGCTAGTTAGCTAGATATGCTAACGTTAGCAGGCCTACCTATCTTAGCAGATAAACACACTGTTTCTCACAGGGTTGTTGGTTTTGGGAGGGTTTTGGCAAATGGTCAACTAAATAGGAATATTAACATCAACATGATTATTACCACAGTTTTAGAGATTCTGTAACACAGATTCTCAGAGATAAATCATAATAGTGACACAAGCTGACTTAGCAACGATGCTGACTGCACAGTGCAAACGTAAATACATTGCACATACTTGCACTCATCAACTTTGCTTAATACCTAGAACCTGTCCGATGATTTAGTCTGTCCACCTATCCAACCGACTTTCCCTCAAATATTTAAATTTTGTACACACACAGACACACAAAAACACACACTTTCTCAGTGGCACAGATGCACTTTACATGTCTTGTGGGTGGAACGATCCAGAGAGATCAGGCTGCCAGAGGACGCCAGCCTGCAATCAGATCATACTGTGCTGTTCAGTGAAATTTCATCTGACATCAAAGATGTTTTTTCACACCCCCTCTAGATTTGGCTTTTTGTAGAGGATCTTATTCCAACAACTCGGAGCTGCCTGCTGGCTACCGTGTACTCTAAAATAAGCACCAAAAAAAGCGTTCTTGTTCTTACTGCTTTTAAGGCTGAATATACATTGTTTTATCTACCTTTTCTTTATTATTTCTGCTTAATATTGTGGAAATCAAACTGCTGTTGAAAGGCTCATGTGTGTTCAGGTCAGGATTTAGGACCATTTGTACCTTGCTGAAGCGAAGTGCATGGGTTGTACGTTTAAAGACTTGAGGAAGGTGGTGTCTTTTTGTTATATTAGTCTAAAGAATATAAGAGTGAATCTTAAGCATTGCGTTTCTCTGCTTTAACATAAGCTGCTGTCGTTAGCACACCTGGCTACCTTCTACTCTATTCACCCACGGTGTAGGAGCTGAGATGCTATATCAGTTTAGGGGAGTGTTAGCATCTCTTAGCATCATTCGGGGAAGTTTACAACCCAGATAAACTCCTTACCAAAGATAGCGTTACATTTGCCAAACTAATTAGTGCTCATCCTCAAGGTTCTTTTAAAAGTGACACATAACCAATTGTTTGAAATTACTTCAAATAAAGCATAAATCTAACCTAACAGGAAGCTAACGTCTTGTTTAGGACATGTGCTTTAGCCTCAGTCTTTTAGCATTATATCAAGTATGTAGCCATCAAGTGTGTTTTAAGACTTTCATAAGTGGAGCCAACCAGACAGCTTTATCATCCACCTCCCAGAGCTAATGTTATTTAGCTAGCTAGCTGGCTAGCTACAGCTGAAAAAAGAAATAGACGGCTGTTGGCTGAGAAGCGTGCGTGTAGACATCAAGTGTGTTTAAGACTCTTTTATAGGCTTTTCATTTTAAAACAAGTCAGCCAGAGACGTTATGGATCGACTCACGGAGGTAGCCTAACGTTAATTAGCTAGGTAGCTACAGCTGATGGAATCGGCCAAATCTCCAGTTGCTGGCTAGAAATGAGAAGCCCGCTCCACCTTTCTCTGAAATCAATAAAGGACCCATTATTTTAGAAAAAGAAAATAGCGCTGAGAGACAAATCTGCCACCGTTATCATTGCAAACTGTGCTGTGCTACATTGGAAAGCTTGACGGGCATATCAACATCCATTTTCAATTCAATTCCAAAAACACTGCACAAAAATACTTTTTACTTTTCAGGGTATTTGAGAGATCTAGTGGACCTTTTCTTGACTGTTGCAGGGAAATTGATTGTGACTGCTCAGCCCTGGAGGCGTTAAACAAACCTTTCCAGTGCTCCCTGTAGCCTTCACTCCACACAGTAGCTGAGCAATCATTTATCATTGATTTCCCTTCTGTTTGAAACACTTGAACTGATGCAAAGAGGAGGCCAGGCTTATCACATTAGTCAGGACTTATGCCACAGATTTATCTAAAGCTGATGTCCATCTTACTCACACGGTTTGGGAGAAAAGAGTTTATGAAAGGGTTACGATAACAAACATCTTTACTGAGAACAAACCAGTCAAATAAAAGCTTTTTTCTGGTAAAGAGGCATTCCTAATAACCTTTGAGAAGCCACAGGAGGAACTGAGGCTACAGGGCAATATGGTTTCTACATTATGGATTGTTTCCCTGTTGCTAATATTCCCATTGTAATACCCATGCTATTGACTCACATTTAAGGAAATTATGATTTTTTTTTATGTTGGGAAATGGTTATTGATCCAACAGTGTTTTTGCAGCTTAGTTTTAATTGTGCAGTTCCATTAAGGGAAGTGAGCTTTTAATTAGCTTTGTGCTCTCAAACAGAGGAAGCAAACGTATTGTGGAAGTTAAAAGCAGCTTGTAAATCACAAAGGGCATTTCTGCACATGATACAGATACACTAATGATGAGTTTATTGAGTCAAAGCAAACCTGTTTGGAGGAAAAGAAAGCCCATAAAAGCTGAAAATCAGTGGTAAAACAGTAATTAGGGGAAGTGAATTTCCATTAGGATGTGGCAAAGAGTATAAACAATAAACACATTTTAAAAATGACTGTAAAGCGCTGTAAATATACTGTATACTGTCAGACTGCAAAAGCACACGCACAATATCATAACTGTGCTGTAGGGTCCCATACTAATAAAGGAATAGCTGCAATGTCACACAGTCTCTGAAATAGATGTCTGTTGAGTGCTAAACGTGTCCTCTTAGGGCCATTTTGTACTTTGTACAGATCCCCTGTGTTAATAATGAGAAGGAGGGCTACACATCAGTCGATTGCTCTCATACCTGATCCCCATTAATCCTGAAATTGTCTATAAAATCAATGAAGAAGCAGTTAGCTGTTACCGGGCGCTGGATCTATGTCACGCATTGATTCACCCTGTTCAATAAGTTACACTGATAGAAAACCCAGTGGGTTATTTAAAGAGAGCAAAAGAGGGGGAAAATGAAAGATTACGAGAGGAAGCAGCACAGGCGACTCTTTGCTTCTTGCACGCTCCCCACTTTGATGGCGTTATTTACTTAACCCTCAGCACAACCCTCATTCATAAATGTCAGGAATGAATCCACGCATCATTTAGAAACCCAAATGTGAGCAGCAGCAAACACAGGCTGTGTTTCCGCGCGCATACAGCCGCATAATCGGTGGTCAGCAGCAACCATTTCAACCCAAAACACACCACTGCAGGAGGAGAGATGCATTTCAGCGTTCGTCCCACATCTGTCATCGCTCAGCGTACACCACACGCCTCCTCTGCTCTCCCTCAAGACATGCCAGCAACGCAGACAAAGTCTGTCATAACACTTGACTTGTGGTTTAACACACTATGGCAACACTGGAAGGTGGTAAATGAGATTGCTTTCTTTATTTGTATTTCTGTCTTTGCAAATAAATCAAACCAGGAGCATGCATGTTGCACTGTTTTCCCTAACGTAGAGCTGAATAAAATCAAACTGCCCTGCAGTGACTCTGTGTTTTCTGAAGGGATAACCACTTTAATTTCAAATTCTGTTTGGACATACAGTGCGTCCCTTAGGCAAAAGGTGTCCGGTTTCAATTTTGTGTGCGGTCGTGACAGTTGAAGGAAGCTGGGAGGGATGATGGCAACCATATTGTGCCTGTCAAAGGCTTTCCAGCACTGTTGTCAAACCACTTGTCAGGCTTTGATGTTACAAAGGACAGAAGAGCTCAATTAAAAGGCCATTATTGTGTAAGTAAATCAACGCCCATCAGCCATGTCGCTTCAAACAAATGATCTTGCACCAGTCTAATTCATTTTACGCATGATATGTGACTGCAGAGATCAATATAAAGGACTCAGACTGAGTTTATGCAATCAGCCTGAGCATCAGAGAGTTACAGAGGATGAGAAATTATTTCAAAATAAAACTGTATTTTGTCTTTGTTTTGTGCATGGTGATTATTTAAAGTGCAGCTAATTCTAAAGATCATGTGTGTCTGTTCACAACGTAAAAAGCTCATGAATTATTCTGTAAAATACATCCCCTTTAGTTTGTGATGACAAAGTGCTCTATTTAGGAAGTTAGATTGAAACGTCTGGGGTCTAATTTATCGCTCCAGGATGAATACATGAATGTGAAGTAGTGCCATATTTCACACACACACACACACACACTCCCTTGGAAGGAATATTATTACCGCTGGCCCAGAAAGTTGCGGAGGGAACCGTTTTTCACCTGAACAAGCATTACGGTGTCATGTTGAGCATTATTCACCATGTGCAGAGCGGTCTGGCATGCCGTGAAATATTTTCTGCGCTGACCTCAGATTTCTGCTGAAGTAGGACAGTTTCCCCTTCAGCTCCAGCAAATGTGCGACAAACTTTAGAGGGTGAGATAATGTCATGATTTTCCACAGAATCATAAATAAAGATGACTCCTGACTTACCTGAAGTGTGGATTACTCTTATTCCACTGTTCACCTCTTGCTATTTCACTCCCACTTGCTCTTTGTTACTCGTATCCGTATGGGATGTTGACTCAGTTATTTTGTTCCTAACTGTAACTCAGCACATTGGCAGAGGCATCGATAACTTCTGTTTAGAGACACATCTGGTAAAAACATTGAACCTGGCAGTTATGCTTAAATATAATCCAATAGTAACAGTAATACAATCGATTCACCTTATTTAAAAGCAGCAATTAACAGTTTCTTTCATTCTGGTTTCACTTGTTAACCGTTACAAATACATAAAACTGCAAATAAAGTTAATTTAGGCTTTTTAATCTATGTAAGTACAAGACTAGAAGACTAGGAGTAACTATTTTGAAAATATGTGACATTCCCAAGTCAGAATATTGTGATAGGCTATATTTATTTTTCTTCCTATCTTAGCCATTGCATGACTGCAACGTAAGCTACAAACATTAGCATGACTAACTTTGGCTAACTAGCTTACTAGAAGAAAGCTAGTGTTACTGCTGGGGGCCAAGGAGCCTAACTAGCTTTGCATAACCTTATTTTGTGGGGTTAGAGGTTAGGCCTATGTTAGAAAAACTGGGACTTCCACTGTGTAGAATTCCCCCACGGTGTAGGAGCCAAGATGCTACATCAGAGTTTAGAGAAACGTTAGCATATTTGTACTGCTTTAGATTCTAGGAAGTTTAACTCAAAATAGCGTTATGTTTGCCAAACTCATTAATCTTTATCCTTTAAAGCCTTTTCTCTTTTAAAAGTAAAACCTAATCCCTAAACCGAGACGTTCATGGATATTTAGCTAGCTAGCTAAATCAGACAGCAACAATTGTCATTTCAATCAGAAAAATCTACATAATCTACATATAACATTTAGACATGAAATGTTTTTACAACTGGGTTCTCATTTAAAAAAAAGTAAACCACAGGCAGCTTTATTAACCACCTTACAGAGCTAATGTTAATTAGCTTGCTAGCTATAGCTGAACCTAGCGACTATTCAACTTTAAGGTGTTATTTTGTGGGTAAAAGTGCAAGTTTTCTGGCCATGTAGCTTTAGCCCCAGTCTAGAAGCATTATATCATGCATGTAGCCTTGTGCGTTTTTAAGACTGTGCAGCTTTTCAGCGCCTCGTGTATCCATGTGCATTTGTGTATACATGTGGGTGGTGTTGGTGAGAGGTTACAGCAGATTATCACAAGGGTAACAGAACTAAAAACACTCTCCTCCACTGTCATCCATGATAAATGAGTTTCAGAACAAGACTGAGCATATATTATATCACCTGTAAGGGGTACACACTGCTGAGACCATAACTCTCTTTACCAGAAGAAATGGAAGTATGGCATTGTATATCTCCCCACTCGACACATTTACAAGCCCTCCCTGTTGTATAAACTCAGTGATTGGTATTTCAAAGCACCTTGTCAGGCCGAGTACTGAGTACTGCCAGCTGCCTCAGCAAACAGGGGAAGCATTTCAGAGAGGGAAAGTAAGACTGGGAGAGTTACTGCCTTTGCAAAGTTGAGTTCCTATTAAAAAACTCTCTTGTGACTGTAAATTTATAGTGTTTGTGCTCGCTGCTGTTAAAATCAAACCCGTGGCCTGGCCAGGGCTGCTCATTCCACTGAACCAGTTGGGAAAACTTCTGCCTTATTGCAGGAAAGCCCCAAATGTTGGAAAACAGTGGCCTGACAGGAAAAAAAACTCTAATATTAGATAAAGGGGCTTTTTCTGTATTGACATGGACACATGAGATTAATCATCAAGTCAGGATGTCATAACTGAGGCTCTGAGTGGATTTTTGGCCACATATCTTTGGCTTTTTACCCCCCAGCCTTTTCTGCTTCTTCTATATGTCGTCTATCACTGTAAGCCTTCTCACAGTCTGTTACTGTCTGTCCGGAAACTCGCATATATTTTATTGCAGCTTGAGCCAAGGAGAATTATTGTTGTGTAAATCTTGCCGATTTCCAAAGATCACAGTAGTGCAATATAAGTTGGACAGTTCACAGTTCTTCACACGCTGACATGTGCCCAACAACATTATACGGTGGTAAGACAGGAATGTTTCATCACAAAGTCGAACCATTTCCACTTTATAATGCATCTCAGATGTTGGGTATGGAAGCCCATATCTTCCAGGAAAACAATTTGTTGTACCATGTTTTTCCAATGGGGTCACGTAAAACCGCAAAAAACAAACAAATGGAAAAACATGTAGGAAAATGGGAACGCAAATGAAACAAAAACTGCTTTCCTGATCAAAACCTGTACTTTAAATTTTATTTGTGAAGTCAGTTATTTATTTCTCTTTTAAGAAAGAATCTTCTAGCTAATTGTGAATTGTTTCATTGATGTAGTTATTGACAGTTTTATGTTGTATATAATCCCATTTTCATTTTGACTACCTATTTATTGATTGATTAATATATTAATTTATATATTCTTTTAACAATGCATTTAAATATAAATTACTGAAAAACCCAATAATCCAAGCTATTTATTGGCAAATTATTTTGTTGTTGTAAAAATCGTTTATCAATCAAATGACATTTGATGCTTTATAACCATTTACATGGCACTTGTGATCCTCCATACAGCAACGCTAGAGTTGACTAGAGTGACTCAGTAAGTACATTTTTTAAATGTTCTTATTTTCCTCTTCTATCGTTCTCATTCCTTATATTAATATCACAATCATTGTCTTTTTCTTATTTCTTTATTGCATGTATCTTGGCAGGAATAGGCTTCTATAGTTATTTAATGACCCCCAAACCTGTGCAGGATATCTACTCCAAGCTGCTCTTGGACTGCTTTTATACTCACTGTGAAACTTATCTTTTATTATTTATGATCTCTCTTCTTTATATATATATGTGTATGTGTGTGTGTGTGTGTGTGTGTGATGTAGTAAATCAGAATAGGAGGGGATCCACACATTACAGTCAGCCTAGAACAACATGTAAATGGCAACTATAATCAAATGAAGTTTTTAAATTAAGCTGCCACCCAGAGCACACAGAGGAATATTATTTTGACACTTCGTCACCCTCTGGGGGGAAACAGACCTTTTTGATGTGTGATCCGCCGAGGCTTGCATCGGCTGGCAGATTTTATCAGCAAACAAGACAGGCAACGTGGAGCGCAGACTAAATAAAAGAGGGGTGAATGATAAAAATGTCAAGGATTATCTTCACTTTGCGGGGCGCTGCGATGTCGTATCAAAATGGATTCGGTGAAAATGATTTGGCAGGAAGAGAGGCGATGATGGGAGGGGAGGGGGAGAGTAGGCAAGATACAACAAGAGCCGGTTGTGCTGTCTGTGTGTGTTTGTGTGTGTGTGTCCTATTTGACTATTCAGAATGTCCTGACAATAATCACATCATTGAAAACTTACATTCACAGAAACATTAAGCGGTCAACATAAAGTAGCACTACATGATGCCGCTTCTTCTTTTGTTCCATATGCGTAATTGAAGGGGGAAAAAGAGACAAAAGGCCTTTTGTAAGCGAGTAGGAAACTTACATTCCTCTTCATTTATACTGTTGACCTCACAAACTGTAACTACCGACCATGTATCCTTGTTTTGACCTCTGATCTTGTGAATTTAAGTTCTGCCTATCTTACGAGCTGTGGATAAATCAAAGCTGATTCCACGTCCGTCCCCTCATACAGAGGCACCATTTGTTCCGGGCTGCTCCATCCAGGGATCTATAGCCTTCTTTTATATCCAGCACCAGCACAGCGGCCATCTTTCTGACAAGAGTGACAAATGAGGGTGCTGCCTCTGGCACATCAGGCCATGTGGAGAGTACACAAGGTATTATGGAGCTGTGACTCCCAGCACTGGTGCTTTACTGGAATCGTTAAAAGGGTTTTTACCATTCCCAGTTGGCTGCCGGTTCCAGGAAATGACTCGCTGTCGAGTGAGGACAACAGTGATACGCAAAATCTGTGTTTTGAAGAATTTTGAGAGCTCATTTCTGCCAGTAAAAGGAAAAAGATCAAACAAGTTAGACGACATATAAAGTTAATAAGCCGATACTTTGACTAAATAAGTGAGAGATGAGACAAATGATGATGCCAAGTCAAAATACGGACTTATGAAGTCAAACATTGGCTCACCAAGTCACAGTTATGAGATAAGTCAAAATACTGACTTACTGAGCCAGTTTGACTTAGTAAGTAAGACGTTTGGTTTACTATCGCTTCAGTTTGACTTTGCATCTCATAATTATGACTTTCAATCTCAACATTTTGACCATTTCATAATTTTTTACCTAAAATCTGGACTTTGTAGCCCATAACGTTGACTTATCAGAGTACATTTATTTTCATCTGCACGACTTTTGGTCTTGTTTCCTGGTGGAAATGGACTTTTAGGTGTAACCACAACTCCTTCCCAAAGAAAAGGTTAATTTACTGATTTATTAGATTATTCATTTATAGAAGAAAGAACTACGAATTACCAGTATGTTGACATTTTCTTTGCTCATGTCTGAGTCAGTCTACGTTGCTGAGATGCTTCCAGTAAAGGGTCTGAAGGGATTGTGTGATTATTGTTTTGCCACTGCCGTGTGTGTGTGTGTGTGTGTGTTGCCTAAGGACTGTCATTTTGCTGTCACCCTGCCACTTAACATTGAACGCCACTTCCCCCTCCTCCCTCTATCTGTCCATCATGCTGTCACACAAGTCTGACAGGAAGGATTAGAGTAGAGTAGACGCAGAGATTTGTGCACATATATGTGAGTGTGTGTGTGTGAGTGTGTGTGTGTGTTGGGCAAGACAGACTTTGTAGTCTTCACCCATGACCCACATTTTAAGATATTTTCCAACACAGGGCCTGAGGCGGATGGGAGGGTTTCAGGTAATGTGTGGCAGTGTGTCACTCCACCCTTGTCATGTGCACTCGGCTAAATCCAGATTATCGCTGTCATCACCTGAGAGGAATGCGACTCTCGTTCAGCCACGTTTGCCGCTTTGATCTTTTCAAGTGCGAGCGACTCAGACGCAGTAGCATCAGCAGAGCCGGACGCCTGGTTAAAGGCTCAATTTTTGGCGTGTTTCTGAGGGGAAAGTGGGAGTCGTAATAAGACGTGGAATTTGCAGGAGCACGCCCCGCTTTGTTTTTTGCTTGTCACATTTTCTTCATTGTTCGTGAGCTGCTCGTCCTCTTCCTCTTACTCAACCAACATCCCGAGGCAAAAACAAAGACATGGAGCAAGCCCCGACAAAAGAAAGATACACAGGGGTAGAGGAGGAGGAGAATAAGAAATGAAAATAAACCCGAGAGCAGAACCTATTGACACACCGAGTGGAGGTATTGCTTCAAACTGGAAAGCACATTTTTGACTGACACCTTTGATGTGGAGAGGATGAGAGGAAGAAGTTGTAAGTTAAGTCACACCTTTCACTCACAGGGGTGAAACGAAGAACAGGCTTTTTTCGTGCTGTTTACACTCATCGGAGAGACATCTGGAAAAGACGTCTCAAGCTCTCCTTGGTCTTTTTTAACAAGAAAACATTGTCTGTCTCGCTGGAGATCATTGGCAGGCTGACAGCAAATATTTACCTCATAATCTCTCCGGCCTTTCAGCTGTGTTAACTTGCAAATAAGCAACGTGAAATAAAAAAGAGGCGACGACAGAAAAGACTAACAAGTTGTCAGTGTGTTTGTTGATTAGTTTCAGCCAGCAGAGGAGGACACGAGCGGTGGGGAGGGACGAGGAGGCACGTTGTCATGTTTAAAGTGAGTGAGGGAAACAAGTTGTGATTACAACGTCATTAACTTTTAGTTGCTTATTTACACATCCAGCAGTTCAATTGGAGTCACATTTGTGTCCATCATTCTCTCTCTTTTAGCTTGTTTTTGGTCTCCACCAGCTCCTGAGGGAAACAGCTGGCTCTTTAGCTGCTAAATGCTCCACTAAGTTCACCAGCGAGGCGCTGACTGTGTCCGTCTGCTGCTTGGTGCTGAGCAGGTGGAGTACTGTGGGGTTTTTACAGCATTTTAACTGAAGACAGCTGCCTGCTGCGACCCAAACGTGTGCCGGACAGATAAACAATGAGATGAAACTCAATGTAAAGCTCAATGAAGCCGAGGGGAGCTGCAGATGTGAGGAGACTGTCCTCCACCTATACATCTACATCCTACATCTATACGGGGTTATTACGACCCATATTAACGCTTGTATGTACGGCAACCTCTAATGGGCGTAGAAACGTTTATGGGAGCAAAGGTGGAAGACCGGTGAGGAAGGATAAAGCTGTTGGGGGGGTCAACCACAGGACAAACCAAAAGTCACCTGTGACATATTTTAACTTAAGTGCATAAGTCAGGTCACATAATTTAACTTATTTTGACCCCAAAACCGGGATCTTTTCATAAACCTAACCCACGTCAACCACAGGTTTATTATTGTTACCATGACAACGAAGGTCCGGTACGCCCAAATATGTCGTTTCAAGAGTCATTGGCCTCTCCACAGCCTATACTCGTCGTTTTTGTTGGAGGACTTTTCATACATTATAGAAAATAGCGACTGCAGCCACTTTAGAAAAGGAATACTTTGTCAGATAAGAAGATTTTATTGATCTAATATTTTATTTCTTTCCCTCATTTTGTGTCTCTAACCATATTATTTCCTGTGCTCTCTCTATTTTGACTGGGCGGGGCCGGGGGGGGGGGGGCGGGGGGGGGGGGCGGGCGGGGGGGGGGCGGGGGGGGGGGGGGGG
>JAVQJL010104006.1:0-19878 GCA_036024295.1 Nannoperca obscura
ACACACACACACACACACACACACACACACACACACACACACACACACACACACACACACACACACACACACACACACACACACACACACACACACACACACACACTTCCTGTACACCTGCACACCTGCTTATTTGATGTGCTGTCCACTCTGGCACTCATTGAAGGGTCGGGGACCTGCTAAACTTCAGCATTGACGTTGTGAGCATGTTAGCATTGAGCTTTATGTTGCTAGCATAGCAATGTTTTCCAATAGGATATTTCATTTAGTGATTTCAGTTAATCAATTAATCAACAACTTATCCATTTAGGCACCGACAGTGTTTGTTGGTGGACAATCCAAGCTAATCAAACACACCTTTGTAACAAAACCCAACTGGCCGCTGACGTGTGGCATCACATTAAAACTGCAGGTTGGTCAGATGCCGTCAGGCCTCCACTTGCTGTACATTGTTAGAATCCATTGATGTGACAAATGTATTTGTTTCTTATGGATTCCCACCTTACATGAGTAATATTTTTCATTACACCCTCAACCAATGAGTACCTCGAGCATCTTTGCCTCCTAAATGCAAACAAACACACATAGAGATCTGACAGTGGGCCTCCTCTCTCATAAAGCAGTCAAACTTAGCCAAGGAGGAATCATATTACAGTAAAATCATCCTGTGCAGGCTAACCCGACCTGTTTCTCCTCTCCTGCTGCACTCATTAGCTGTATTAGTGACCAGCAGGCCACCCCATACACACAGATAGAAGCTGGTAATATAATGTCTCCTGACATCAATCTTAAAAGCCCCGGATATCTGCCTCGACTCACATGATCCTTCCTTTGGCCTGCTGATAATTCTCTTTTTCATTATGGCACAATAAAAAAAAGACTGCAGAGTAGTAATGGGGCTCCAGGAAATATCGCACCACGCCCTGGTAAATGTACCGAGATAACCCGAAGGACCCAGATGGGCACATTTCCACTCAGCTCTTAGACCCAAAGGTTGCAGCTCAGGGAAAGTCTGTTCTAACACTCTCACCTAGAAGCAGAACAACCTACTTTACCTTTAAGTAAAGTAGAACAGGAGAGAATAGAGTAGAAAGTTGCTCATAGCCCATAATAAACCTTTCTTTCACACCGATACAGTCGGCACAGCTGATGTCACTATTTAGGCCTCTGCTTCTATAATTACCTCTGGTCTCGACTTCACCAGAATGAGAAGTGGATATCCTCTCCTCCCACTATACTTCCTTCTGCTCTGAGCCGATAAGGGATACAGATCTAAATCAAAATAAGCTTTACATTCCTGCTGTTACTCAATCCTTGTATCTCTGCTCTCGCGTGCTGCCAACGGTCCTAACTGCATCTTTCCTGAGGTCATCTGTGTTCAGAATAGAAACTCAATGTTGCACAGCTTCAACAGGGGCATGCCACAATAGTTTTATCACCATTATAATTACATAATCATTCATATGTTGTTTAACGACACATTTAACCTTTGCTCTCCGTACTTACACCACGAGCATGTTGCAAAACAATGGAGCGCACAGAAGTTTAGGGCTTTTTCTGTCAGATTTCATTAAGCTGTTGAGCAACAAAACAAGAACCTACAGTGCTACAAATTTAAAAGAGGTGCTAATTTCAACAGCAAAGCATCTGAAATCATGAAGCAATTCATTCATTCTTTCATCTAGGGCTGCGGGTTATGATTATTATATCATTAATTATTTTACAATTCTTTTCTCAATTGTCTATATTCTGTTAAAATGTATCACAGCCTATAGTAATCTATATGTATAGCTTGTTTTATTTTTACAAAAAGTCTAAGCCCACCCAAATATTCGGTTAACGATCATATGTGACAAAGAAATGCATCAAATCCTCACATTTTAGAAGCTGGAAGCAGAAATTGTTGGTATTTTTTGCTAAAAAAAATGACTAAAACAATTAATGGTTTATCAAGATAGTTGCTGTTGATCGCCTAATCAAATAACCATTGCAACTGTACATTCATTTATCCATTTCTGACCGCTATGAAAGAAACCACTCTACCTGGCCTCGTTGACCGTCGTTGGGTCTCCAGTGCAGGTGAAGTCTTCAATGTAAGCCCCTGACGAACAGTTGATAAGTCTCCAATCAGGTTTGCACACATCCAGGAAGTGTGGCCTGAGCCGGCCAATAGAATACTTGGCTATGTCGGTCAGAGACTGGCTCATCACGGCACCAAAGAGGAAGGTACCGACAGCTTTGTAAACACAGGCAGTGTAGCCGCCGAAAGAGGACTTGGATTGGATGCGTTTCAGATAAACTAAAAGGCACTCGCCAAAGACCATCTGTAAGTGGGAGGGGGAGGAGGGCGAGGGGGGAAAGGATACAGAGTTAGAGGTTTGTACAGAGCAACAAGACTCCAAATGAAAATTAAAGATGCAACTTAATCAGAGCCAGCAATTTGACCTAATCCCATCATCTAAAATCTAAAATAATTTCTAAAATAAAATGGTAATAAGAAATTCTGCCTATCACAACAATTTCACAAAAAGCTCTCTTGTTTCTGTTTCTCTTGCCGAGAATTAGATGAGAAAATTGATACCGCTCTCATGTCAGCTAGTTAGCTTAGCAAAAAGACTGCTGACAAAACCAACCTGCCAGCACCCCCCACCTCCCACTTAAATTAGGGAGCTGCTTTTTGGTGCTTGTAGGTTGATTTTTTTTTTTAAACCTTTGAACGAAGCCAGGCTAGCTGTTTCCACCTGTCTCTTTATGCTAAGCTAAGCTTACCTCCTGGCAGTAGCTTGATGTTTACCAGACAGACACGAGAGTGGTATTGATCTGCTAATCTGATGCTCAGTAAGAAACCAAATACTCCATTATATTACAGAGGAATGCTCATCTGACAGAATTAGCAGGTGTTTCCACCAACTGAACCGCTCTTAGATAGAACATAATGTTGAAAGTTTCATGGAGGGTGATGTCCACTTCATAATATAAACGTGTCATTTAGTTTGATCTAAAAGATGAAACGACATGCCTCTTGTTAGATCTCACAGTGAAACATTTTTGTGTATTTGAACTATGCATGTGTTTTTACTGTGTCAGTGGAATTCCTCTTGTTGCGAATGTTGTGGTTCAGGTGCACGTGAATGTGTTAACAGATAACACTCATCACACAAAAAGGCTGTTGACGAGACCTTATTGCTACCGCTCTGCTATCTGCATCTTTCAAGGCTTTCAATAGGAGAATTAACACCTCCTGTTTATGGGTTATTCGTCCGCTTTATTTTACTTACTTCAAGCAAAAACTTATAAAATGGAAGTTGGCCGTCTGGTTTGTTTTTATTCTTTCTGAAGACAAACCCTGCAGCATGGAAACTTTTTAAAAATCTTTGCACGTCTTGCAAGTAAAAGGATTTTTTTCCGCTTTATATCTTGAGTTCACTTAGTCTCTCTTCTACACTTTATCACGTTTTTTCAGTTCCTATTCAACTGACTGAGGTTACCGCTGCGCTGCTTGTGAATACTTTTACATCTGCCATATTTAGTTGCAGCGGCTGCAGTAAGTTTCAAAATAAAGGTCTGCCTCAGGTCACCTTTCTGCTTCATCTTCAAATGTTACAGAGTTTGAGGAAACATTTTCTACAACATGCGGTTAGCAAATGAACTTACAGTTAACGGTAGTGGTGGATTACGCAAGCAATTAAAAACACACATGCATTATTACATTATTATAGAATAATGTAGTTGGCAGCAACCATGGGTTAAGAAAGAAAAGAGAAGTTAAGAGTGTAAAAGTGGACAACGGGAAGCAGCACATAAAGAAATTGAGTATATGTAAGTATAAAAGAGAACCGTTAAAAAACAAAACAGATGCACTTACAGTGAGTATTGTGACAGGAATCATAACTCCTCCTAACAACTGATAGGAGATGGTGTCTCCTTTAAGGGGGTACTTGATTGAATCATCATTACAGAAAAAGCCTCGGCCAAAAGGTCTGTGTTGCACATTGAGAATTACAAATGGGAGTCCAGCTAGCAGAGAAGCAATGAGAGAAAAAACAAGGGGAAAAAAAATACAGATTAAAAGATCATGACACTAGGCCTCCGACCATCACCCATGACGCAACAAAGCAGCAGACACACCAAACAATACATCCTTTGAGTTGGCGCCCTCGCCAACTTTCAGGAACATTAGGGTGCAAATATTAATGGTTAAACTGTTGGCACGGCAATGAGGCAGTTAGATGCTGATAAGGAGTGGATGTTAATAGAGAAAAGTCAAACTTAAAAGCATCAAAATTGACATTTCTGAGCACGTTACTGAGTGCTCCTGAGAAGTGGTTACTTTCTCTTCGAAGCTGTGATGAGTGCAGCAGCCAGGTGTGTTTTCTCATAGTGTTTCTAGATTGACTTCAGCTCCCTTAGTTGAGTGTTCACCAACTAACCACAGAGAGCTGAAGCTAGAAACACGGTTGTGGTCTCACAGACATCACTGACGTGACCGAAACACAGTTTCTAATTCATTTCCTTTCTGACATGGGGACACTTCTTAGAAAAACACACTTAACCTCTCCAGAATAAATCCCCACATATTATCCGTCCCTTTCCTTTGGCAGACAGCGAACGATAAAGTGATTTGTTAAAAAACAAAGACTAAAAATAAGTGCTACAGATTAGGGTCACGATTACTCATGATATATAAAATAAAAGACTACAGGACAGAGTTGGAAGAGACAAAGCACAGATACCACAAAGCAATAACAGAAAGCAGACACACACACCAGCAGCCTGGCGATTTCCAAAAAACAATAGCTCTGATCCAGAAGAGCATTCCAGCTATTTTAAGGAGCAGAGGGACACTGCACGCAGCCTGTGTGTCTGCTGCACTAAGAACAGCGATAGAAAGTTCACCCAATAGATGGACATAAAAAACAAAATGATTAAATTAAAAGCCCCCAAAAAAGCAGAAAGTCAAAATAGTACACTTCTAATTGATGAAAGCCATGGCTAAATTAATTTGTGGTTTGGTGGAGTTTAGTCCCAATGTTTAATGTTAGGACTTCTAATTTAGCAGAAAGCTTTATAAATCCCGCTGTATTAGCCGAGATGTTGGTAAAGCAAATACACTCTAGGACCGCGTGTGTGTGTGTGTGTTTGAACAGGACAGGATTTAACATTTACTCTGGCTGATTTTATTTTGCATCAGTTTTTAAGTGGACATCCTCCTTTGCCTTTAGATTTTTAAACACAACTGTAAGAGCTGATGTTGGTGAACACCTCCAATAATGTCACGAGCTTCCCACTGACGTAAGAAACTTTAAAAATGAAATATACTGTGCATATCTGGTTTCAAGAACAGGCGGCTCTGCTGTTTTAACAGCTACTGATTATCTGGTCTTGCCAGCTCTCAGCAGACCTTTCACATTTTTACTTTCATAAAAGCTTTCGGTGTAGGTGGAATGCATTTAGTTACAAGTTACACCTGCCATTAAAACTCCATCATTTTTTGACTTACGCAGCTAATGGGTAGGACGAAGCCCACAGTGTAGAGCACTGTGGAGGTGATTGTGCTGCTGTGGAAAGGGTACCTGATGCTGTCGTCGTTACAGAAAAAGCCCCTCTGATAGGGGCGGATCTTACCCAGGTTAAAGGCTGCCAGAGGCAGACCCCCTGTGGACGGAGAGATCAGGAGGAAGAGGTCAAATGGGAAAATCAAAGCAGGGAAGAGAAAGCGAGAGTGCTGAGGTCTTCAAATCTGTCATCTTTCACAGTGTGTCATTAGAATACGACGGTGGTCATTAAGTGTCATAAACTGTAGAGCGGTGCCAAAGTAAATGTTTAAATCTTTATGACAGAAATGAGTTATTGAGTTGTGTTATTCAAACAGGTGCAAATAGTGCATTTATTTGGCACAATCTTCAGCTGTGAATTTGGCTCTGTGGTGAGTATTTACAGTACAATGAGCGTGACAAATATGGCATCGACTCATCTATCTTTATTGTAATGGAGGGACTTGTCATCCAGTGCAACAGCGTGGCTCATTTTTTAAAATAGTTTTTGAACAACAATGGAGCTCCATGACACAAAATAATAAGCTACACAGACAATACTTGTTGTTGTGATCAATTCATTGTTATGTTTTGGTCTTTTCATGAGATTTCTTCACAATAAAAAAAAAAGACAACATTTTTTGCCAGTCATATCCTTTGAGGCTGAGCCTCAGATTATGTGCATTACTGAGCTCAACGTTGTGCATTACACAGTAAAAAACAGACGACACCGAAAGAAGAAAAAAAAGATCTTATCTTTGGGCAGTTTTTCCAATAGGGAGGATTGAGAAGCTTTTTTGTGGAAGCACTGACTCACACCGGTGTGAAAGGAGCTGTGGACAATGCTAAGCACCCGCTATAGATAAAATACCATAAAGATTACAGATTATGCTAACAGGTTTTGACAGTTCAAAGTCTGAACGTCATGCCGCTGTCGTTTCTCTGGCTGTTTGGCCCGTTTAGCACATTGTATAGTGGGGAGAAGACGGAGTTGTCCGTCCATTGGAGCAGAAAATGAGGGTCTATTATTGAGCAGTAATGCACATTAACAAGCCACAAATGGTAAGACGCGCACAAACACAACACATTGATACACTGTCTGCACCTTCAGCTACAAACTGCTTTTGAATTCTGCCAGGCTCTTCGGTTCTGTCGGCCATTTCTGCAGCTGTCGATACTGTCAGCTGTACCAACCCAAGTTGACTGGCTATAACAGCTGGAAATGCCAGAGTCCAGACAGAAACGCACACATGCCAACGACAGGGACACCCAAGTGTAACCTTCTGAGTTAAGCACATTTTAATTTGTCCTCATCTCTACAACTGTGTAACTAAGGGACTTCCCAAGACTAACACACAGAAAAAACAGATATTTTAACATGGATACACATTGCTTTCTTTTCCATTGTAAGTTTTATCCAGACTCGGCCTGAGCAGCCTGCTCAGTAATTGTGTTTTAAACCAAACAGAATCAGCCGTGTAGGCCAACCAGGCCTGCACATAAAATAAATAATATCTCAGTTCTAACATTTATCAAGCCGTGTTCTTACAGGCTAAACCTTACTACACGCACGGCTGTTGGAAAGAACCTCAGACTGGAAGCCTAGTTATAATTTAATAGTCTGTCTTTAGCAGACTAATTAAGCCTACTTTTGCATCAGTTATCCAAACAGCACACTGAGTTTTTACTGCTGCACTTGTAGAATTCTGCAATTTAAAACGAATCTGTATTCTAGGAAGTTTAGCAATATTTTAAAGTCCCCCCTCCCCTCATGAAACAAACAGTATTTAGCACATTCATAGATTCTGTATTCATAGTATTTGTATATGTTTTAGAACATGCCTGGAGGGGATCTTTTTGCTGAAAGAGGGGATCTTTTTAAGATGCCGGTATAACAGACGGTGCATGGGAAGATAACCTAATGAGTCATGGAACACATCACTCATAATCAGATTTTACAAAGCAGTAAAGCCTCAGAGCCTCTGGGCCAGCACTGCAAAACTAAAACCAGAGAGGCCTGCGAGCACTTTACAAGCTTTCATATATTCAAATATAAAGACACCACACTTTGAGATAATGTTATAATATTTCACACTGTAGGTTGTGGATGTACGATAACGACTTACATAAAATAAACAGATATATGCTAGAGCCCACATTTTAACCTGAATACAGTTTCAGGCCCCATATGAGTAGGCTACACGTGCACTCACATTACATTATTTTAGACCTCCTGAGGGGGGAAGACATGCGGTCACACAAACCAGGAAACTTAGAAGAGTCAGTGCTGGTAAGTGGATGTAAAACATGTATCCTGTAAGGTAGGAACGCATATGTATATCATAGTTCCCCTTTAACACCTTCAATTCATGTTGGAAAACTCATGTTTGGTTTCAATGAGTAGAAATGAGGCATGTGTGTATGTTAAAAAGGTCTGTTTGATTGAATAAAACAGTAAGTCAGTGAAACAAATAATATAAGACTATGGAAACATTATATAATAGGCCTTCAATATAATTAAAATAATATTCATGATAGGAATTATTAATGTTACAATGCATCTAATGAATTATCACATTAGGTTGCACTCAAGAAAATAGCATCATTAAACTTTATGCACCATGTGGCACTAATTTGCATACAATGAAAATGAAGACATTTAATTCTTAATTGTACTGAAAGAAAACAAACTATAGCAACTTACTTAAAAAGATATGATATAAATATTGTAAATGAAATACACTGATACAATGATTAGTGGTAGAAGTAGAGGTTCAAATAAAACAGTTAACTGCAGTAAATTATCAGCCGAGTCACACTCCTGGTGGGCACATTCACCACTCCCTTCACGTGATAGCAAGCCCGTTAAATATCCGAACAGAAGGATTCTTATCGGCTCGCAAATCGGCGTATATCGACAATAACGACAACACGCAGTCCGTGGTAGTCAGTAAAAAAGCATTCAAATACATACCTAGGACAAGACAGGCTACGTCGAGCAGGACAAAGGGGATCCCTCTCGCCTCGAACATGTTCGCTCTTGTCTGTCTCTGTCTCGAGTCCCTGGCTCGTGGCGCGTCCTCTCCAGTAATAAACAGCAACAGGGGGATGGTTTCTCCTCCCCGGGACGTCGCTGCTGCTGCTGTGCTGGTTGGGGTTAGGTCAGAGTCAGGAGTGTCAGATCAGAAAATCGCAACAGCAAACGGTATAAAAACGCAACGAAACGTCGACGCCCTTGCGGCGAGAACACAGACCGCCCGGGCCGCCGGAAAGCACATATCAAGAGGATAAATAATGCGCGTAGCTGCTGCAGCTGGTGTTGTTGTTGTTGTTGTTCTTGTTGTTGTTCTTTGGGGGCAGTGGGCTGCAGCAGAGCGGAGAACCCCGCAGGCCTCTCATGGTTCTTTTCAAGCTGTTCAATCAAACAAACACGCACTCTCACCGAGGGCCGGTCATTTGGACGGACACCTGTCCAGTGCCGACGCCTGTAACCGGAGCTGCACAAGCCGTTTGACGGACCCGGAAAGCTGCGAAGGCGACCGCGGCGGTGGGCCTGGTGCTGCCTTCAGGTGCTAGTGGAAATATCGGAAATACCACGCGTACTCCGTCGCTGATTCGTGCCTTAACAAAAAATTTAAAGAGAAGTCAAACCGTTAGAAACTAGATTACACTACAATATCTGTCGTTAAATCTATGAAAGAAAACAAATAAGAAGCTACAGCCAGCAGCCGGTTAGCTAATCGTCGCACAAAGACTGGAAACAGGGGGACACCGCCTGTTTTGGTAACAAAATCCGCCACAATCTCTATAGCTCACTAATATTGCTATGATGTTATATATGTTGTATTTTTGTTCCATAATCAAACTGAAGTTGAAAAACATTGCGGTGTTATAGGGTTTATGTGCTGGACTATTTCGTGGCAATGCGCAGTGACTTCCAGGAGTGAGGTTGCCAGGCAACCAGCTGAGACAACTACAGGAAGTTGCCGAGACAGAAAGAAATAGCCTGGCACAAAACTTTCCGCAACACTATTGTCGTTTTTACACTTAGTAGTCTTGTTTCATTGACAAATAAAACAAGACATGTACAAAACCCTATGTGCAGTCAGTGATTTTGTTACTTCTGGGCAGAACCAAGAGTCCCTGTTTTCGGTTTTTATTCTATGCTAAGCTAAGCTAATGACTGCATATATAGTCTAGTATTTTGTGATCTCACAGATGTCTTGTGTCTGCCCAGAAAAGAAAAATGTTTGATCTGGGGAATGTAATATTTCCACAGATTGTGTACCAGCCTGCTAGCTAACGTAGCTGGGTCTGTGAAAATGTGGGATTTAAACCTTGCTTTCGGCCTGGGCTAACATTTCAGCCATTCCAGACAAAATGCAGACATATGGGTTCATGAAATATACATCAAGGTATAAATTGCTGCTGGATAACAGGTGACCCAATCAGTGAGTAACTAGAGACTGTGTTGAGGTCACACATAGGGCAACACCTGATTTGAAAGTAGCAATATAGCTGTATATTATGCAAAGGTTACCTTGTTTGGGGAGCAGGGGTGACACAATTTTGTCTGAATGGGTTTGTGCAGCACCGTTTGTGGTTGATTATTGTAAACCTAATGCCATATGTATATTCCTTCACAACTACAGCACATTCTTGTAGTAAAATAAAACAGCTGTCAAAAATGCATCTTGTTCATTTCAAAGGATTTGACATGCCAGTTTTTGAACCAAAGCTGCATTCCTTTTCAAATATGTCATGGTGTCTCATTAACTTCAGCCCACAGTATAATGTATCACCCAGGGAATTATTTATATAAAGCCACTTGTTAACTAACCAACAGAGGTCATTTATCTAGTGAGACATTGGAGTGTATTAAAATACACCGAGAAAACATCAAATTAAAAATGTATCTCCAATTTCTTAGATAATGTCAATATGCACTAATCTGTAATGTATTGCCTTACTCACTGTGTACTAGTATGTATGTATTATCAGTGATCCTTAAATGTCATGTCATGTACACTTCATGAACAAAAAGGAAGCAAGTTGAGCAGTAACTACAACTGATATTGTTATTAGATCACTGACCCCATCTAGTGCTTTGGAGGTTAAGCTACACTAATAAAATATAAAAATGAAAAGTGTGGCTCGAGCAGTCTGAGTTGGTCCTTTCTTGGTATAAAATATAATGGTGAGAGGTTCAACTAGACATGATGTTTAAAGTGCTTATTGTCATTCTGTGTTTTATTAATTTGTACCCTCTTTTCATATGAAAGGCCAAAGTGTTTAAATTCTCAAATTGGTCGAATTCTCTATTTAGTGGTTTTATTTTATAAATATATAAATATGCTATTGTTGGCACCCATGCACGCACTCTCTCACAGCCAATCACATAGCTGGCATTGCCCTGTTTGTCTTGATTGACAGGTGGAGACGTGTCATTAAGGCCATAATGGCATTAAGCAGACACTGGGAAAAATTAGATTAAAAGTGAGCCCCTCAATAAACTGTTATCATGAAAAAAAAAACAGAATAATATATCATTTAACATAATAATGAGCTGAGCTTGGTTATATTACACATTGTGTCTATATTTAGTTATATAATTATTTATTTCGTAATTATTCAATACATAACACTTTGGGTCTCCATACTTTTGTTTCTGAACTTGTCTATGAGCACAAAATAAAGGGAAAAAAAGAAAAGGAAAAGGAAATTATATTGATACAAATCATTTTAATAATCTCTAAAATCTCAGTTTTATGTTCCACCGTATAGCTGGATAAGTCTCAATAATTACAGCAGAGTAAATAAACAAATCATAATAAAATACACACAATGCACAAATATGTTTTATTCAACTTATTTACATGTTGGAAAAATAACTTGAAACGTAAAGAATGTCATTTTTACAAGGAATGTTTCAATGGCAAACAATAAAAACAGGATTCAAAAAGTGCCTCTTTTCACATCTTTGGTCATTCACCAAAAGTACAGCTCGTTTTGATTGCCTCTAAGGACTGAAGAAGTGCTGGAGCAAGATTTATGGGCGACTACATTTGAACAAATATAACATAACCATCAAGGAAGTTACGTCTTTAAACCTATAACATCTCCAGTTTCTGTGACTGCTCAGTAATACATGTAATGTCACATTTTCTCTTCATAATTATTGCACTCTGTGTGTATATTTATGAGAAGGTACACAAAGAGTCAAATTTGATTGACATAAAACAAAATATTAAGATCAATAGTTTCATTCTGACTTTTGGGAAGTCATTGTCATTGTCGGGACAGTGAACAGTATTACTGTCATTGTTTTCCTTTGTCTATACATTATGTGTCCACACGTTTGTTATGTGAACACACAACACACAAAAACACAATTAAGCCTAAATAATGTATTATCTCTTAAATTAAACATTTTGGAAATTAAATTCATTCGAGTTATATTTTGGGCATAAATACATACGTACATACTTAGACAGCTTTTGAGAAAAAACGTAATTTGACATAAACCTAAAGATATGTTCATTAATAGCATGTTTTTCCTTTGACTCAGCATCATTCTCACTTCATTATAGAAGTGAATGGTCCACACATAATACTGTCCAGGCAGCTGCATCATAAATCATAATAATCCTTATAAATGGTTGAAATTCAATAAACATAAATAAAGGAATGAGAATTACAGATCAATAATTTATATTAAAAAATACGTTTTACAAGGCCATTCCAGGCTTTAAATTAGTCCTTCACAAACATGTTGTTCACTTTCAGTCCACTAGGTGTCCATGTTTGCCTACATATAAAAACCAGCAGGTTGGTTCAATTATCACTGGCCGTCCTAAAGAGACAATGTTCAGGTTTTATTCACAGAAGGCACACGTTTCAAAGAGACTTCATTGCTCAAAAAAGTATGTTTTCTGAGCAGTTAAAGAGGAAGTTACAGATGGAGATTAAATTACAGATGGATGATTCAAACAGGAGATGTGTTGATTCATGTTCAACATAAAAAAAGTCCACTCCAGTTGTGTAGATGAATTACCTCAAGCAGTTCAGTCAGTTTTCATTAATCTCCAGCAGCAAAGTGCTCTGAGTTCTTGAAAAGTAAAAAGTCTTCACATTTTTCATTAAAGAAATAGTTGAGACATTTTGGGAAATATGCCTTTTCATTTTCTTGGCGAGAATTAGATGAGAAGATTGATACCAATCTTATATCTGAACGCTATATATGAAGATACAGCCAGGAGACGGATAGCCTAGCTTAGCATAAAAACTGTAAGTTGTTGGAAGACAGCTAGCCTGGCTCTGCCCAAATGTAAGAAAATCCACACAGCAGCACCTTTAAAAGCTCTTCAAAAGTCTTTCTGCTAAGCTAAGCTAGTCATCTGCTGGCTCTCGCTTTATATTTTGTGTATTTATCTTCTGATCTAACTCTCGCTTTAAGTCTTCATGTCTTCTTGGGGTTTGAGATTTGCTGTTGTTTCTGTTTGCGGAGGTGAGATTCGATCTCGTGCCTGAAGAATAGCATCCCCAGCTGGCCGTGCGAGGCCTCGTTCATGGCCTTGGACTGCATGCACATCCGGTACTGATCCGGAGGGAGCTCATCAGCGCAGTGCTTCTCGTGCCACAGGTGGAACAAGCCTCGTGACGGTGCTCGGACCACTAGAAGGTTGCTATGGAGGTACTTTCTGTAAAGGTGGACATCTTCGCCCCCCCAGCCTTTGATGTCGATGTCAAAACCTCCTGGAGATAAACGAGAGCTTACGGGGAATGCAGTACAATATAAAACTGTATTGTACCATCATAGTATGTGTTGTTATGTAAAGAGGAATTTTTAAACCTTTTGATATGCAAACATTTCCAAGCAATTGCTTTTTCCGTGCTGCTTAAAGGAATGCAGATTATGAATCCTGATTAGAGTCTGCAGTATGTGATCATAATCAGTTTTCTCTACATACTGCCTAATTTGTTGTTACATGAGGGGGGGCGGTGAGGGAACCTTTGGACAGATGCTGTTTAGTGCAAAACAGTTCTTGATGAGGCACGTTTAAACCTGAAGCTTTGGACGTCTGAACTACTCACGTCTGTTTTCGTTCACACTTCGTGTCTCTCTGCAGTTTTCATTTGGATTATTCTGTCTGTCTCTGTCTCCTTTTTTAAACCTCTTGCTCCAGGGATAAACAGAGATAACAGGAATTTGAACCCCAACAGATAAATTGTTCATTTGTTTGTGTGTGGGAATTCAGCCTAAATAACACATTGCATTGTAATTTCTGAAGAACATAAAGGTGAAGGAATAGTTTGACATTTTGGGGAAACACACTTATTGAGCATGTATGGCAGGGGTTGTCTCATAATTGTTACAAATAGGTAATTCGTTACTTGTAGCTTTCTCGCCTTGAGGGCAGGTTAAAGTTATCTAGGGGCCACGACCCCAATTACTGTTTTCCAAAGAACTCAGTGTCACAGAACATAGAAACATTTTGACATGTAACAACCATAACATTACATTTTTCCATTACATTTCCAAAACTCAACAAATCAACATTATAAAAATACAATTATTTTCTCATCTGGCACCGCTATGGCTAATGCTTGGTTATGTTTAGGCACGGTATGGTATGGGTAAGCGATGGATCATAGTTTGTGTTCAAGGTTACACTTCATTAAGGTTAGGGAACGGACACGGTCATGGGTAAAAGAAAACAAACAGCCTGTTAAACTCTCGTGTTAAAGTTCAATATTTTGTTGTAGCTCTTTGGGCTTTGTCATATTACTCTTGACAAAAAAGCAAATAAGCGTATTTCCCCAAAATGTCAAACTATTCATTTAAAACTGATTTCTGGTCTTCTTATTCAACATTTCAGAAGCTAAATTAGAGTGTGTGTGTGTGTGTGTGTGTGTGTGTGTCTGGGCCCTAAACAACAAGCCACCTTCAATTTCAGTGTAGCTTTTAATTGATTTCACTTCGAAAGGCCACTAAATAGATGTAAATCTGTCTTGAGAGGCAATATTCCCTCACCTAATATACAGACGGAGAGGACATGGGGCTATGAGATGTGCTAATGCTGCTGCTGCTGCTGCTGCTGCTCAGAGCTGCTTCATGCAGGGCGATATAATAAAATCTCCTCCCAGTTAAAAAAAGTAATGTAATAATGAATCATTTGTGTGCTGATGTTTTCCATTTCCATTAAGCTATGGCACCATTAACATAGCTTCTGGTAGCCATCCAGGAAGCCTATTTTTACCCAGCGTTATGTTACTGCACAAATCAACCCCCAGGAGCAACTGTTAAAAATTTGCTAAGATGTTGTGATCGGTATGACTGTGGTGAATGTTGTTGGTGTTGTAAATGTTGTTGTTGCTGCTCTGATATTTACCTATGTTGATGAAGTCGGACCTGTATTGGCAGGTCATGCCGAAACCAAAGTCCCTCCAGAACCCCGTGTCCTTCTTGATCACCTGCAGAGATAAGAACCAGAAGTCTGAAGAGAGCTCATGAGCAGAAATATATCAGCTCAGCACACACAGGAGGCACTTCAACAGGAGCATGCTGATGTGGATTTGTACACTTAGCAGCTGGAGAGGGGAAATATTTCTAAATCTCCCAGCAATGCAGCACAGCACTGCGTATGGTATTTTCCACAAGTGGCTTGCAGAGTGTTCGGGAAAAAAGGAAAGGGAGAGGATAGATTTGATTGGTGTGTGTTACCAGCTGTTGCTCCACAGGGGGGGCGTGTTCAGGACTTCCATAGATCAGAGTGGGGTTGTACTGGCTGAATAACACCGGGTAGAAGACCTTTTTACCTGAGAGGGAGCCAGACAGTGGTGTCAGACAATGCTTAACTATTTCAAATTACAATTGAGATTTTAACAAGTCATAATAACAATCTGATCAGTTGGAATTATAATTCGAGATATCGGCATTTGCAATTACAGTTCGGACCAATAAGAACGAATCATATCTACAATAAAACCTTTCCTGTGGGAAATGTGAATTCAACATATCTCAATTTAAACTATGAACTGAAGATATCTTCAATGTAGTTTTGAATAGTCATTATTTCTATTATATACATCTTTAAATCAGCACATTTAAAGATGTCTTAAGTATCTTGTTGGATCTTAAACTAGTCAAAATTCAGTTGTAGATGTCTGAAACAGGAATTACGACGAGTCAAAACTACAATGGAGATATCTTGAATTTCCTTTAACATGTCTACAAAAGTGTTGATTGATATCCATGAAAATAGTATTTGTGGAAGCTGTTTTAACATAAAAAGGTTTAAACAGAGACATTGTGATTGAACGTTTTCATTAGTCATTAATACTTTGTGGATTTGTCCTGTAAATCTTGTTTATGTTGAAACGGTCTTGCCGTGGTGTGCGTATGTCTCACCGGGCTGTGTGTTGAGTCGGCAGGTGTTGAGGAAGTCAGCGGTGAAGTAGATGTCCACATCGCAGAAGAAAAGCAGCACGTTGCCTCCCTTCCAGGCTCGGGCCCCGACGTCTAGACCCCGTCCCCGAGAAAACTCCTCGTTCAGCTGCAGCAGAGTGTAGTTCTTAAAATTAACTTCCCTGCAGAGAGATGGTAGTGATGATGATGGTGGTTAGGCAGAGAACCAGAAGTATGTTTTCTTATAGAATGAAAAAAATGGATATTACAATTTTGAGCTTATTTGATGGTGAAACTGTTAATGTTGTCGAACTGGAAAGAGAATATATATTGTCGTTAAGCACAAAATTATTTCATAAAAGATTATAAACATATTTTCACTTTATTGATTGTGAAGATTTTTCCCCACTTCTTTTCCCGATTCTTAATATTTCTCCCTTCATACGTGTTATCTTAAGTACTTAAGTACAATATTTGATTAAATATAGTGTTATATTCCAAGACTGTCACAAACAAACACAGCACAGCACACAAGAGGCCAGACAGTTGATTTCTAGGACTCAAAAACTATGATGAAGCTGCCACATACACTGGATTTAATGGGTACTTGATGGCACCAGAGTGGGAGGAAGTTCCCATTAGCACAACGCTTTGTGGACAGACTTCACTTCCCGACTCCTGCTCTTTTCTCTCGAATTCTGCTCACGATACAGACAAGCTTTAACTGCAACTCAAAAGGTCCCAAGGATGTTGGCAAAGAGAAACATCTGGATCCAGATGTACACAGCTGTGGCTTTTTCCTTAACCGTAACAATTTCACACCGTTAGTGACTAATCCTTTACTCATGCATGCGCATACACAGACTCTCACAAACACTTCAGATAGAAGATACTGAGGAAAAACCGGTTCTGTCCGAGGCAGAACAAACATCCATCCGTGTGATGTTGGGTGACATAACACATAGTAGAACAGCAGAGAGAGAGCAGGTAGACAGAGGCAGACATGCGCAGCTTTGTTAGAGGAAACCAGGATTACCAGAGAAAACATGGTCAGTTTGTTTTTTACCAGAGGCAGCTTGAGTCATGCTTCCCACATTTCCATCTAACTGCTGTGTGCGTGTGAGTGTGGATGTCTGTGAATAATGTGTATCAGCATATTTATTCATGTGTATAACCTTTGTCTCACCTACATCCTTTCAGCGTCTCCCATAAATAAGACATAATAAAACCCCTGGGCCAGCAATTTTGAGAAAGAAATAAAACATCAGGAACAATTACAAGATGTCTTGACGTAGCTGTCCTTATGCGTTTATGTGCTGTGAGTCAATACGTCTGCAGTCTGTCTACAGTTTATGAATCCACACAGAGTCGATCTGTTTCACAGTCTACACAGAGTCCCGGGAGAGGTTGACCCACCCGCTGGCACTAAACTGTCCACAGATGGCAGAAACAGAGCACAATAGGTCTGTTTGTCTTAAACAATGTTAACGCAATAGCAGCGACATTTGGCGGGAAGCTCAATTTTCAGACACGAAGGGAAAACTGTAAACTTTCAAGAGGAGAATCTGAAATGACCAAAGGAGCCAATATGTTGCTTATTTCTTTTAAATTAAACACGTAACAAAATTGAGATTACATTTTGTCCCGGCGTTTTAAAGGAATAGTTCGACACTTTTGGGAATGGGCGATGCTTATAAGCTTTAGCTTTATGCCAAATATGAAGCTACAGACAGCAGCCAATTAGCTTAGCTCATTATGAAGACTGGAAACTGGGGAAAACGGCTAGTCTGACTGTGTCCAGAAGTAAAAAAAAAGGTTTTTATATTTTGGTTTTTGTATGAATTAAACACATACAAAAAAACACTAGGTTCCCTGCCTGTTTCCAGCCTTCATGCTATGCTAAGCTAAGCTAACCGTATCCTGGCAGTTATATATATACCTTTATATTATATAAGCATACAGACATGTGGATCTCCTGCACTGATTTACAAATTCAGCTGTGCGTATTTACGTTTCGAGAGACATGTAGTTATAAATAATTCATTAGTAATTTTATTATGGCGGTGAAATTTTCCTGGTTACCAATATTGTTAAGAGGAAAATGTAATTATTTCTGAAACATCCAGAGAGACAAAGTCCATGTATTATTCATCCTGGTAAGTGCATGATGTGTGTGTGTGTGTGTGCTGGCCTAAGCTCAGCGGGTGTTTAAATAATTCTCAGTTATTTGTGCGTTCACTTACCCATTTTCTGAGTCTCAAAAAATGCAAGCTTAAAGTTATGAACTCAGGCATTACTACTGTGAGTCAAGTGGAAAGGTCCACTTAAGCCCTGTAACATCCTTGTTTTCTAAATTACTTTTCACATTGTTTTATTCCTTCATCCCCTACAGGCATCAGCTTCCTTATTATGGCCTAAAATAGTCCATTTGTTTACTGTAGGCCTGTTACATAGAAGAGGCTAAATTGTTGAAACTGTGTCAGAGTGAGAAGCCTGTAAATAGCTGTCATGTTGACTCTCAGCAGCAGGTCTTATCCTGTTAGTTCTGCTCAGGACAGGGAGGGGAGACCAGATTTTCTTCCTCTGTCTCTTTTATTTCTCTGTGCCTCTGTGTAACCATTTGTTTGTGTTTGCTTGTGTGTGTTTATAGCTTGAGCACTGCAGATATGGTGTTTACCGAATGTGAAAAGTCTCCTATATTTGGCCACATGCAGGCTTCTTTTCAGTCCAAACACTTCTTTTCTGAGATACCGCCGAAGCATCCTTGCTTTCTTTTGAAATGCCACTGGCATTGCTCTTGGGGTGGCAATGTCGGTCAGTCGGTTGATCGACCACTTTGGTCCAGACAGAAATATCTCAATATCGCCGCGATACAGGAGCTGATTTTACAGGAATACGTTTCCTGAATTGTACTCATCTTCACCAGCAGACAACAGACGTGATCAATGAAGAGAAACGGTATTGGAGAAGCATCATTGTGCCCTGCGGTTGCACGCCCCCTCCCTTCTCTCACATAGGTACTCAGTCCTGCGTCACCTGGAATCCCACAATGCTCAGTGGGTATTTACCATAATGGAGAAGACCCACCGTAAGCAAAGAAACACGCAACATTGCCTCGTTGCGTCGCCTTCAGTGGGTCTTTACGGTCTTATTGCCTCACAAATACACTTTTTTTAAATTAAAGAAACTAAACTAATCTCTCTATGTTTTCTGAAGCAGCATAGCCAGCTGGTAGCTCTCTTCTACCTGGGGATTTTTTTTTAAATGCCTGCAATAACTTTTGAACAAAAATTCTTCTTCTTGCTTGTCTGTCACCTGTCTGCTGTTTACAGAGCAGACAGGCTGCTGTATCCTCTCTGGCCTGCAGAAGAAGGAAAAAACAAGCTTGTGCTTTACAGTGAGCTGGGGAATCAGCAGTCAGTCCATGTAATGGAGAGGTAAGTGCAAGCTATAAAAAATGTAGACTTGTTGTTATCACTCTCAGGCTAAGTCCTCAGGCAGGAAAGCTACGCTAGTTATCGACAGTGAGTAATTTACAGAATGGGCCTGTATTGGCGATCTGTAAAGACAAACGATTTTTTAAAAATTAATATTGGACAGCTTTCCAAACTCTATGATTTGTTTATCATTCCATCCGCTCGTATCATTCACCTTCTCTCAGATACCTTCTGGTCAACATTATCCTCTCGCTTCTTTAAATCTGTCAGAGGCTCATCAGAGAGCTGTTGACCCGTCGGTGAACTGAATGAAATCCCACAATAACATGAAAGGCTTGTTGGAGAGGCTTTGGCGAAGTGGTACAAGAGGAAAACGAGGTAAAGGTTGACGCTGAAGGAGTGACAGAATGATCTCATCCTTCCTTTCTTTGTCTGTCCAAATTTCGGATCTCTTCTGTTTCGCCGTTGGGGGGGGGGGGGGGGGGGGGGGGGGGGGGGG
>JAVQJL010104007.1:0-12875 GCA_036024295.1 Nannoperca obscura
GTGTGTGTGGGTGTGTGTGTGTTGTCCGTCGCCTCCCCCCCCCCCCACACACACACAAACACACACACACACACACACACAGACAGACAGAGAGGGGTCACTTTTCAAAATAGCCTTTACAGCCGGGCCTCGTCGGCAGACTGCACTCTCTCCCCGAAAATGAGACCACCGAGGCGGGGAGGCACGCCAGCCTCCCCCCGCGGGGCCCGCCACGTTAGTACAGTTGTCGCCCCGCGCCAAGTGCTTATTGTTTAAATTGGAGCTAACTCGATTAAACGCGCATAACTCGCGCACCTTTCACTTAACTCGGGAGGCCGGCTCTCGGTCGGGCGTTGGACGGGGATTCACGTTGCCTTGATGCTGATCAGTGGGGCCCCGGCTGTCTGTTGGAAGCCGGTTTAATCCGTAAAAGCCGGCTCGAGATTAAAGGCAATTAGAGATGTGAAACGAGCAAATTGGCTTAATATCCGCAACAATACATAAATGATTATGCAAGATTACTAGTCAAGAAAACACTTTATGAATAAGTCGACTGAATGAGGAAATCCTGAGGGCAAAATGAGGGATACAGCAGTCCAGCTGGTTTTTACTGTTACTGTACTGTACTGTACACAGCAACAAGGTCCAGTGTAATGCAAATCCTTGCATTGCTCTTGACCAAGGCACTTGACTCGGGACTGGGTGTTTTGGGGGTGGCATTACCTCCAGGGCCTCTTAGTTCAGGGGCATTTATTCCTGGAATGACTGGTGAATTTAATGTGGGATCAAGTGCCAGGAGAAAGAAGAACTTCAGTGGCTCTGGAGGAGAGAATAACCCTGATGATGTCACCAGGGTTGTCTTGACTTGGACTTGAAGACTGCACATTTATAAACAAAACAAAAAAAATCAGTGTTGCCAGTCCTGTTTACCAGGCAGGGATGGTCTAACAAAAGATGCTGTGGACTTGGATTATGGGAAATGTAGGATCCAACATTTTTAGACCTTGAAGCTTAGCGACCACCGCAAATCAGAATATTTCAGCCTCTGCTGCTCCGTGTTTGCACATTTGTCCCTAAACGTCCCCCAACTTTACACAAGAAGAGCAAAACTAAATCACTGGAGTACCCTTTAAATTACAGATTTATGTCCAAACACAGAACCAAAGAACTACTGGTTTCACGAGTATTCTCCTGCATGTGCACAACAGATAGTGATGGAGAAGGTCCAGGAAGTGCATTGTTGTGTCCCAATTTTCTTCTACATACTCTTTGTATAAAATAGCCCATGAACTATATAGTAATTGCAGTTAACATACAATACATAAATATACTTTACCATACAAAACGTGAGCTGATGAACATAAATCAAACTGGTTTTGCCACTGGCATTTGAACATCACAGCAAACTGTTTTCCCAAAGATTGAATTGTTGTTTTTCTGAGGGTCCCGCAGCTTTTTTTACCACCATCCACAATTTGTGGTAATCTTTTGGCAGGTAAGCAGCTTCTTTGTCCTTTGTGTGCATGCTGGATTTTGGGACTATTGTACAATAAAAAGCTCACTCAAAAATCAAGGGTTTATTTTTGTTGCTTGCTTAGTGGAAAATCTCGTTTCCTGTACAAACACTAACTACCAGTGGTGGGAGAAGTTCTCAGATCCTTTACTCAAGTAAAAGTAGCAATACCACTATTAAAAAATAACTCCTTTAAAAGTAAAAGTCCTGTATTAAAAAAACAAAACTAAAGTTTTTTTTTTTTTTTTTATCAGCAAAATATAGGCCTACTTCAATAATTCAGTAATGCAGCATGGTCCCTTTCAGAGGTTTATATTGTTATTATATTATTGAAGTATTATTCATGCATTATTGGTCAAGATGGATATAGTTTTAACTTCTTTATATACTATACAGTATTTTCATATAAGTACACATTATATTTTATAAGACGATTGTGTTTTTTATGGCAATTATTGATCTGTAGCCAGTGATAATAGCTGTGAATTTGGGTACATTGCTTTCCTCTGAAATGTAAGTACAAAGTAGCATTAACTGGAAATACTCAAGTAAAGTACAATTCCCTCAAAGTCGGACCTACGAACGTTACTTGAGTGAAGGTACTTAGTTACTTTCCACCACTGCACAGTACAAGCTGACAACGAGAATGTAGTTTGGAATTGGGACACAGTATTTGATTCATCTCCGCCTGCTTCCCTCTAATAGCAGCAGTAATGAGTCTGGGAGCAGCTGCACGGTTGTTGACACCAGGCCCTTCATCCTCAGCTTGACAGTGTTTCAGCTGCTGTAGAGAGCATCGACGCGGTCAGAGACTCAGAGACGACATCAGCAGGTCAGATGGGGTGTGAGTCCGCCGAACATCGGCCTCCTCAAACAAAGGTTGCTTTCAATTTACTCCGGTCTATCTGCCCTTTGCCCTCTTTCTGCTCCAACTGGCTCTTGGCTGTGACCATGGAGGGCAAGTCGGAAGTCTGGTACACGGCCGACCTCATCCTGCTGCCACGGCAACGCAGCTCCAAGGTCACACCCTCCCATTTCCTGTCCAGGTCTGAACCCTGGGGGCCCCGGAGGTCCCGGGACCCTCTGCGGGTTTGCCTTCTTTCTTCAGGGTCATTGTGGGTGGCCCCGATTTTGTCCAAATCCAAGGCTCGTTTCGGGGTCGAGCGGTTGGAGCGGGATGAAGGTGACTTGGATTTGCGACGTGAGCGAAGAGGAGGCCGTGGTGGTGGTGGTGGAGCAGGGGGAGAGGGAGGAGAGGGAGGGAGGATGGGGTTGGAAGATGTTGTTCTGCTGGGCATTTTGAAACCTCCTCCTCTTTCCCTCGATCTCCATCTGTCTCTGTCTTTGTCTTTACCTGAGGAAGAAGAGGGTGCTTTAAATAAAAAAAAGAGAGATAACAAGAGACAGACAGAGGAGACAAAAGAAATGACAAAGCACTCACCGGCACAGCAAACCATCTACATGCAGGGAACACTCAGAGAAAACACTCAAGAGCAAAGTGTTCTGCATTTGTTGGTAAAAGTCTGTGGTGCAGTGAGAAATAAAATTTTAAAAACAAGAACACAGACTTTGAACTAAAGTTACAAGATATCTTCATCCCTCAGTATGTTTGTCTATGTGAAGAAGAGAGTGAGAAATTAAATATTACACTTTGACCAGCACAACTGTTCCAACACCATGGGTATGTTACAACACACACACACGCACGCACACACACACACACACACACAGAGAGAGCTGGGGGCCAGCAGGAGTGGATTGGATAGATATCCCCATGCCGGCTGGCTGCTGGCTGTGACATCATGGTAAAGAGGGTTAGATGGCGCTCAGGGTGAATGTGTCTGAGAGAGAGTGAGTGAAAGGAGGTCGTCCCCACATCTTAATACAGGCTGCTGCCATCTACTGGCTGAGAGAAAGAGGGCTCTCTCTCATTGTTTCGTGACAGCTGATTTGCCAGATTGTTCACACAGCTCTATTTTGTTTGAATAATTACGTGCCTTTGACTTTAAACCCGTTGCTGGTATGGTCTCGTTCCATGTATTTTTTTTTTAATTGCTTTGTCCAGTTTCATAAGATGCAAATAAACAAAGTTAAGCGAGAGGCATTTCACACGGTAGACATTTGACACGTAGGCCTAATTGCAGGAAAACAACAGTTAACAATAACAATGGAAATTCAACCATTAATTGCAATAACTGTGGTGATCCCTTAACTGATATTCTCAAGATAATGAACGTAGGGAACAAACATGCTATGCATCAGCCAGTTAGCATTGAGCTTAAAGTAGGCTACACACTTGGTCTACCATAAACTGTAAGTACCACATTTTTCAAGTTAAAGTTGAATTACTTATTTTAAAGTGTAGTTAAGCAACTACAAGTAAAGCCAGATCAGTGACAGATACATTTGGCATTGAAAAGAAAATGTTGCTTTGAAAACAAAACCTAAACTAGATCATTTTTACATTTCTGATGTGTTTTTCAGTGACAATGTTCAGATTTGTTCTTCATGGCACTCTTTTTTACGCTCTCATGTTTTGTTTTGTTTACTGTCAGTTTGTCAGATTCAACTTTTTGTCACTGTTTTGGCATGAAGAGGAGAGTGTTCTGGCTCCATAAGCAACTACATATTTCCAGTTATTTAATATTTTATTCAACCCTGGATATAACTGCCTACAGTGCAATCCAATTTGCCCTAGCTCAGCTGAGGAATGTTTCCTTCTCTTCCTCCTCTCTCAGTCCACCATTAGTTTATTCCTTCTGTCACCAGCAGATGGAGACATTCGAGACGAGAAGCTAAATCGGACTGATGGTCTATAGGAGGCAATTATTCTGTTGGCCAGAGGTACATGGGCAATGGTCCCAGCAAGAGCCCGTGAACTGAAACACCAAGGCAAACACTGCATTCATAACATCTTCTGTGAGCCAGGTTTTCCCATGAAAAACAACAATCACACCCACATATTGGTTTACTTTGAAACAATCTCAGCACTTCCTTCCGTGACCTTCAAATAATCTCTTTTGTGATACTTAACTTAAAAATGTGTAATGCTAGACAACTGGAGTATTCACTGTCCTCACAGCTACAGATCCTTGCTTTTTTGTTCTTTCCTATCTATTTTCCCAACACTTCTCTTGAACACAAATCCCACTCATACATCACAGTCAGACAGCAACTTAAGATGTTTGTGTGCCTGTGTGTGTGTGTGTGTGTGAGAGGAAAAAGTGGAGCAGGCAAAGATATTTTATCTCTCTGTGTTTTGCATAATTAAACGGAGTGGTTAAATACAGTTGCTGCTGTTGTCACATGTCTGTCCTGGAGGAAACACATCACAACAAACAACACTGGAAAAGTATTCGAATGGAAACTGCTACAGAATGAGATCATCATGTGATGCAAAAGATACACTGTGTTTCTACGTGAGCGCAAGCACGTATGTGTGAAGTGTGTGTGTGTGTGTGTGTGTGTGTGTGTGTGAGGACGAGGAAGAAACAGAACCTAGTTTTGTTTGTGGGCTACCAAAGAGCCCTGCATGACAAAGCTTGCCTAACAAGGCATTGAGCAGAGGGGAACCCATGCATAGCTAATAGCCCAGTCCCCCCAAAAGCCTTTGTACACTAAACAAAAACCCTGTCCCACAGACAAACACACACGCAGAGAGAGAAGAAGCAATGGGAGAGGAATATCAAGATAAATAGAAGAGGTTGTACAGATGGAGTCATGTGGTCAGAGGTCAAAAACAGAAGGAAAAATATCGGCTGAAGAATCCATCACATTTTCTGAGCTTGTATCTGAGTGTGAAACCCTGAGATCTTTCCAGTTAGTCAGGATAGTTAGTCCCTGTGGTGAAGGAGGTACTCTGATCTTTTACTTACGTAAAAGCAGAAATACAACAGTATAAAAATACTCCACCAGTAAAAGTCAAGAATTGAAAATCTTACTCAAGTAAAAGCACAGAAATATTATCAGACAAATGTGCTTTATGTATCAAAAGCACTGATTATGTAGCAGAAAGACATGTTTTTATGTGAAAGCTTAACCTGCCAAGTAACTAATAACTATAGCTGTCATATAACTGTAGTAAAACATACAGTTCCCTCTGAAATGTATGAAAGTATAAAGTTTAGCAGAAAATATAAATGCTCAAGTAAAATACAAGTACAGTTAGATTCCACCACTGGTTATTACCATGGAAATATTCTGTTTGACATATGATGTGAAGATGCACATAAATACTTTACCCGTAGCTGGAAAACAACATGTAAACACTGATCCCAGCTCAGCGCCTCCAGGACAAATCTGAGGCGCACACTCAAACAAATGAAGTGAGACGAACAGAACAAATCGGATATTACTGAGAGTCTAAGAAAAGGAGGGAGGCCGCTCACATGAGGCTCTACGGGGGAGAGTTCAACCTTTAAAACATTTATTTGATCTATTTACAGACAGTACAGCCAGTTGAACAGAACAGAATTGGATAATTGATTTCTATTGTGACAACTGAAGACGACGACTATAGCAATATGGTGATTTCACAAAGTTGACTATATACAAATTAATACTTTTAACTGAAAGATGGGGGGGAATGAAAAGGGCGTGGGATAAATTAATAGTACAGGTTAAAGTAAGAGTAAAACCTTTAAAAAGTGAAACGGTTTGACTTGTTAGTCCAAATGTTTCCAGCTAAAATCCTGCAGGAAAAGAAAGTTCAAAACACTGTTGAATTGCTAGACCATGGAGAGAAATGAAAACAGACGCTGCAGTGTGATGTAGTGCAAAGACGGAAAATGGAGATGAAAAAGAGAAAACTGCTCATGTACAGTCAGTGCAGACGTTTCCGGATCATTTGGTCAGAGAGCGAGATCGCATGTTTCTGCACTGGCTATATTCCGTTTCCACGAATGACACGAGAAATGCCTGAGGTGACAGAACAGTGCTGGAAACAGAATGTACTGTGCTGGAGTGGATAAAGAAACAGCTGATGTTCATGGAGCATATGTTTGTATTTATGGGGTCTGTCAGCAAACAGTGCGCTCCAAAGCATGTAACAAGGAACAAAATAATATATGGTCCATTTAGAAGTTCAGTAATGTAGCCTCCATAACCAATGTGGATTTGGAACAGCTTGTGCTTTTCTGGCACCCGGAGCATGAAATGGACATTTGGAAAAAGTTAAAGCAAAAAAGACTTTTTTTTTTAATGTGTGGAGAAACAGATTTTTAAAAATGTGAAAAATGTGTCTTGTTTGTAATTGGCTAAAGTGCATTGTTAGATTCTGTACACTGGGGGGGGGGGGGTTGGCATTGGTCAACACCAATTCACCCTGAGCTCGTCTTCGAGCTTACGTCTCCACAAAAAAAAAAAAAAAAAAAGGTTCACACAGATACACACCACGCAGGGAAACTCCAAACACAATTTCTGTCCAGGCCTAATGCATCCACTGTTCCTCTCTTGGTGTGTCTGACCCGTGTTGTTGACTTCCAGCAGATGCTGGCCACAAGGTTGTGCATACATCGCTATATCAACTCACTATATCCACTGTTGACTAATTAAACACTTACTTCTACTGCGTGTGATGAAAGTCTCAGCTCAGTCTTTTACATTATTTACTTTATTTCACACTTGAATCTGGAATGAAATGTCTCGTAAATTTAATTAGACAGTAGGAAGTGATTTATGAAATTAAAAAGAGGAGATCTGGATGCATTCTGGGCCATTTGGCCACAGACCAAGAGTGGCGAACAAGGAACTTCACACTGACTTTGATGGGTCTCCAGTCCCGCTCACAGTCAGGTGAAGGAAGAGGTGAAAGTTCAAAAGTTTCAAATGTTCACACCGGGGCAGTACCTGAGCTAGGCCGACCGTCCTGTGCTTGTTGTTGGGGTCGGGGGTGGGGTTTGCACGGTAGGGCTGAGGGAGTGACGTAGTTGAGGCAGGGGCTGTTAATGTCCCCCTCTCCCACAAGAGTCAGATCAGACAGGGTGTCCTCCTCCAGCATCTGAACAGATTCCCCCCTGACAGAGTCCTGGAGGAGACAACGCTGGGCACCCTGAGACGGGTGGATGGGGGAGATGGTGCCAGGAAATGGAGGAGGTGGTCTGGCTTTCCTCCCCCCTCCACTCTCCGCGCCCAGTGCAGAGTCCAAGCTCTGGGACTGATGGCTCGCGTTGAGCGAGTGGGTGCCGCCTCCTCCTCCCTTGTCATTGCTTTTCGCCTTATTGCCCCGGTGACCGCTGCTAGGGAAGCTGCCGTTGTTGGGGTTTCGGGAATACGGGGTGGAGCAACTGGGCTCAGGGTCATAGGGAGGAGGCGCAGCCTGGTTGGTTGCCACTGGCGACAGGCGCAGAAAGTCTGGGAGCTGCAGGTCGCTTTTGTTTAGCAGGCCTCGCTGGTCGTCTGCTCGGTTGCTCTGAGCTTTGGATATGAGGTTGAAGAACTCTGCAGGCAGGCAGGCACACACACACAACACGCATAAGCACACATATAGATGCATGTGCGCACACACACACACACACACACACACAAATAAATAATCTCCCATAATGACAACTTGAAAAACAGTGAACACATTCAATGTAATTCAGAAAACATGCAGCAGAGGGTGTGTTTTAATCAGTTAGACAAGTCAAAGCTACATTCACTGTGAGCAGAGGTGACTGTGCTACATGTAGCTAGCTAGCTTTGAAAGCATTTGCCTGCAGACAGGCGAAAGGGTTAGTGTGATCACAGAAACAAAGCTACAGAAACAAAGGAGAGCGAGGGAGGTCGGTCAGTCTTTACCTTCAGCTTCGTCTAAATTTATCTTTTTCTGCTTTCTTTTCTCCGGAGCCTTATGGAGAGAGACAGAGTGGTTGGGTAAGGACTGGCCGCTTGTGTCAGGGCTGGGCCCAGCCTTGCCGTTTTCCCCATGGGGATGGGCTGAACCGGCTTTCCCTGATGACCTGTCCTCCCCCTGGGGGCCACAAGGAGAGCGGAGCAGGGCATTAGAGCCCCGCTGTTTCAGGGTGATGATGGGCACAAGTGATGACAACACGTGGGGACTAATGCTACTGAAGGTGACAAATTGTGAAGTGACAACAATTTGATATGGGGGGGGTGTTAAAGGGCAAAAGTTTTTGAGAAGAAGGACATTTAAATGGGATAAAAATAATTACGATTGTTGGTTTTGTGTAATTAATAATTGATGACATGAAACATTTATCTTTGATTAATTCAAATTAAAAGACAGGTGGAATGTTCCATTTAGACAACCACAATGCCCAACACTGTGTGTACTAATCATTACCAACATATAGGGTAACAGTAACACACACCACAACCCCAGAGGGACCAACTACTGCTACTTAAAGCCACACGACTGCCCTCGAAGATTCTTCTTGAATCAACCAAGAAAGCAATAAATGACAATTTCAGATGCTCATCGATCAGGTTAAACCCCAATAATAACAAGAAAAACCCATCTAGCAGTGCAAAGTGCTCCCGACCCCACCAACTAAGACGTTTCCAGGTGCACAGAGGGAGTTTTTGAGGTTTCTGAGTGCCAGTAAAAGCTCCGCGAGGCTGGGCTACTACCACCTGGCCACTGGGTTTGTTATGGAAGAAGGAGAACCAGCAAACCAGAAGAAAAAGTTGTTGATGCATTCGGCCACAGGCAGACCACAATAACGGAAAATTAGGAACCTCGAGAGTGTGACAAGGCTCTCAGTCTCGCAGCAACAGTGCACATGAATACAGTCACACACGGCCAGACGCTGCCAGAGACGCACATCATACTCCTGTGCACATTTTGAACAAACTGCAAACAGACACGGGTGATTGAAGACAGCGAGAGAGACACTTAGTAGCGTGACATCATCAACCAGGAAGTGGAGACATTCGGTGGGTTATGGAACATTCGAGAGCAAGAAGAAAATGGGAAATAAGAAACTTGGGGTTGATCTTACTGTTGCTGGTTGGTTTCTGCTTGTTGAGGGGACTACTTTCTGTTTATCTGCCGAATGAATGAGAAGGACCAGATGTAGAGGTACAGATACAAAAATTATAATAAATTAGACAGCGATACAAGTACTAGTTCAGTATTTTGTCAATGAGAGACAGCAACTGCATGTGTGTGTGTTTCTTACCTTTTCCAGGAGCGTGTTCTGCTATATCTAATACCACTCGCAGCCCATCCAGGTTGGATATAGGAAGACCTAGATCTAATGGCTCCAACTCACCACTCTTCATCACACACACACACACACACACACACACAAAAGTTTAATGTCATCACATACACTGCCTGTCTGTCGATTTCCTTCCCTCTGTGTACAGGCAGCCAGAATGAGCGGGAACTTACAATGCGTGCCACCAAGTCAGAGAGGTGCAGGCCATATTTGGCCACCACAGGTCTGAGGACCTCTGTCACCGGCTTGGTGGGCTTTGCTTTTAGGCCCACTGAACGGTTAATTGGGACCAAGTCGAGTCTGCAAAGGAAGAAAACCGAATTAAAGTTTTCTGTAGGTGGAAATCGCGGGAAAATCAGCATTTAGTCGCAGGTTTTACACGTATCTGAAATATTTGAAAGCTTATGGTGATTACTGCACATTACTGTACCTAAAGAGTGTGCGTTTTTCTAGTCGGAGGTCCCGAGAGCACAGCGTCATACAGTCTTGGTCCAAAACAAGTGGCTGAGAGAGTGAGAAAAAAAAAAAACCTTCTGACTGATATGCAATGTTTCTTTCTGGCTTGTTGTAATCATCATTTGTTAAAGCTGCATTCATATTTTTGATGGTTGGTTGATAAGGGTGATAATGTTATTTTCTGCCAGCTTTGGGACCGAACCAAAACAGTAAAGTTGGGGGCAATAAAACCAAAACATTAAGCTGAAAGATACAAAAGCGCTCCTTGAAACTGAGAGCAACTGCTGAGTCGGGTGATAACTCTGTGGTTTCATCATTACAAACATTTATATAACGTTTATATAGACATTTTGGTGACAGCTGCTTAATTTGATGTAGTGTGATTTGTTGATCATTTCTATGAGAGCTTTGAAGCCCCAAATAAAAGTAGTTTATGACGACCCCACATCCACTGGTGTTGTACCTTCTCCCCTCCGACCAGGAAGAGGTCTATAGCTGCCAGGTTGATGCAGAGCTTCTCACAGAGGCCCAGCAGCAGGTCCCTGATGGACACGCCGGCCCTCAGCGGCACAGAGCAACACGAGCCATCCGGCAGGCTTATGTTACACTGCCTCAAGGGGGCGCTGCCCCCTCCGCGCTCTGTTGACACTGATACTGCACTACGGGAAACATCACCCTGAAGGAAGAAAACAGAGACAGAGACGGGGAGGGGTGGAGGAGATAGTGAGAGGAGGGTTTAAAAAAATAAAGAGAGACAATGGACAGTTTTTTTTGTTTGGTTTACTTATAAAGCAAATAGGAGAGGAGGAGGGTGAAGATAAAGCTGCTCCATGCTGAAATGAATGTCTAAGTGCCCATTAGTGTAATGTCTAAACTACTTATCCAGTGATGTCTCGCTCCAGACTGACCTCGTTCTTCCCCGACCCTGACATCCCCAGCTCCAGGCTGGCTCCTGAAGACAGCGAGCCCTGGGATTCACGCCGACCATTGCTGCCAAAGAAATCTGAAAAAGAACATATTCATCAGTAGAGTACAGAAGCAAGACAAACAAGGGAATAATTCCAAACCTCTACATCCAAAAATAAAAATAGGCCTCCAATTTGATCACTTATCACTTCAATATGTGTTTAAAATTAGCAAAGCACTTTAAAAATAGCATACAAATATCAAAGAGCCACTGTTTGGTGATCTGTGTTACTGAGCCAGCAACAACTTTGTAATTGTTTCAAGGACATTTTCTTTGTCAGGAGTTTAACTCTTCAACATAAAATGCTCAAAACTACTGACTGTAGTTGAAGTCAGCCAGCTCTCGTTTCTTCGGCCCTTTGCCGAAGCTCCTGTTGCGGGACCAGGAGAAGAACATGCCTTTCCTCCGGTCTCCTGAATCATCCCGACTATCCTCATTTAAAGATCTGCCTGACTTGCTCTTTTTGTCCTCCTATAAGACACAAAACAAAATAAATGAAGAGGGGCAGACACACAGATGTACACAAAGAAACCCACCAACAGATGAATGCAACCCCACTGGAGAATATTATTATATTATCTGTTCTACTACATAACAATACCCAGAATCACTCCAGCTCTTAACAATAATTACCGTACTCTCCGGACTATTAAGCGCACCTGTATATAAGCCACACCCCCTGAATTTTTTTTTTGTGTGAGTGTGTTTGATTTACGGTCCACTGTGACCTGTTCGGTAATTTAATTGGTCTGGTGTGACGAGCCTAAATGTATTGGCGGCATGACGGGGTGAAAAAAGTAGTGGCTTATAGTCCGAAAATAACGGTACCTTCTTTTTTATATATTTTTTATTTTGCAGAAGAAAAAATTTGAAAATCAATTTTTGCTTATTTAACTGTGACTTCAAATCTAAATTAGTAGCAAATTAGATTTTCCTAAATCTATTTCCCAATGTGTATCCTGACTAATACTGTGAAATCTGTGACAAGGCACAGCCATGAGGTAGTGTTTGACGAGCTGCTGCTGTTGTTACCTTCTTGGGTGTGGAGAGGTTGGAGCGGTCGGAGCCGGTGGTGCTGTGTTTGGAGGTGGGGCTGCTGGGGATGTGGTAAGGGTCAGGCAGGGGCCTCCCCTCCACCTCCGCCAGCATGCACTCCTGGTACAGCAGAGACTTGAGGAACCGTGTGTAGCTGTCGAATTTCATCAGGTTGAAGATCTAAAGGGGTGGAAGGGAAGGAAAGAAGTAATCAGTGGGCAGCAGAAACGGCAGGATGGAATGAACAAGCAAAACAAGAAAAGAAAGGGGGTGTCGGGCAAGAAGAGAGGACAAAAAAAAACAGGCAATGGCAAAAAGATTAAAGAAAGGTAGGAAAAGACAAAATTAAGAAAGGCACAAAAGAAAGGAGGAAAATAAGGAACGATTAAGGGAAGCAAACTAAAGAGTAACAGAGGGACAGAATGAAAAATGGATGACAAGAAGATGTTTTAGAGATGTTGAAAGCACATGTAAGTGTAAGTAAAAGTCTAACATCCCCCTGATGCTGTTCATGTTCACGATGGCTAACGGCAGCATTCAAATGATTTTATTTTCTTGGAACCTTAATATCTAGCATTCATCCACAGAATGGTGCTAAGGACGAGGCCATGGGGTTATAATAAATCAAATGTGTCTGTCCCCTGGGGAGAATTACTGTGCTCTGTAAGTTGCTAAGCAGTCTGCCTGTTAGATTTCTCTTCTTGTGTAAAAGTGGGGCAGAAAATATAAAGAAATTGATTGTGTGTGTGTGTGTGTGTGT
>JAVQJL010104017.1:0-19416 GCA_036024295.1 Nannoperca obscura
CTCTCTCTCTCTCTCTCTCTCTCTCTCTCTCTCTCTCTCTCTCTCTCTCTCTCTCTCTCTCGAATAATACAACTTTGACTACCAATGTACTGTATATACAATTCTGTAAGTTTGTGTACATCTTTTTACAGTTGCAAGTTGTTATAGGTGGAATTGTGAATTATGCTAAGTTATATAAAATGCCGTATTTTATTTATTTTGTAGTGTTACAAAAAATGTATGGATTGCTAACAGCACAACAATTAATGCTAAATACTAATAACCACTGTTCAATAATTCATACAGTCATAGTTTTAAAATTCCATTTAGTCCTTCACTTTTTCAAAAAACTGAGTGCACAACACGAGTACAGTCTGACTGTATTTCTCCTCTACACTGGAACTTGGTCTGCATGCAAGACATCATCACGTGAGACTTCAGCATACCTTTGGCCTGCTTTAACTTCCTTCTCTCTCACACACACACACACACATACACACTCTTCTTGGTCTCCCTCTTCTCTCCTTCCTCCTTGGCTTGGGGCTTTAGAACGAGGGTTATAAGAGCAGGAGATCTGGGTCAGTATGTTCTGCCTGCATGCACCACACACTCTTAGCACATGCTCCCACGCAGACAGTGAACGCTTGCAACCTTCCCAACTGTTGCTTTAATAGATGTTTGCGTGCCATCATCAAGTGTACGGTGGGTACAGAGTTTGCGAGTGCACGTAGTGCAGTCTGCCACAGAAGCTCTGTGTTGCTCCCTGCTCGTTCCTCATGAATCTTTCAGCTGAGGTATTTTTAGAGATGGCTGTTATGTAAGTGGCACCTGTCATGTGATCTCCACAGGGATTGGGAGGGGAGAGAAATCTAGAGGAAGGGAAGGAGACAGCATGAGGGAAAGGTGGGAGGAGAGGAAGTAGGGGAGGAAAGAAGGGCTCCCTTGCCCGCAGTATTCCCCTTCTGCTTTCCATTTTCCCTTTTCTTTCTCTGTCTTCTCTTGATCTTTTCCTACATTTCTAACGTTAGCACATTCATCCGTTTCCCTGTTTTTCTTTTTCAATGTTCTCTGAGTTTGATCTGTGATCTGAGTACTTACCAACATACACACCTGCATACGTTAGTCCTGTGATTTCAGAGGCAGCAGGTTGGGTGTGGCCTTGTTTTTAGTCTGGTCAAACCTGATCGAGGGTTTTAGTGACACGTTGCCCTGACTAGGACACTAATCCTGGATTTACCGTAGGATCAAGGGAAGCATCAAGTAGGCTCTCACTAAAGCTTGGTACACACACATAAACACGAAAAAGTGTGTCATATACTTTTGGGTGTTATGTAACAGGCTCTCTTTGAGTTCAAAGTCTAACTAATGAAGGCCCGAGGCCTGCCTGAGAGGCAGAACTTAGTAGAAGCCAGTAAAAAATCATCCTATCAACATGCTATTCCACAATTCACAAGGTAACAGGGCAGTCAAATTGTGCAGTTTCAGCAGGTATCCTTTTTTAGCTTGCGTGTGCATTAATACAGTTGGTTTGCTTGTGTGTGTGCATACACTATCTACTGCAGTTATGCTGGATCCCCACCTGTCTGCACTGCTGTGGATGGGAGTCTTTGCAACACTGGCCATCGTTATCATCATGCCCCAACCTCTGGGCATCCGTGCCCTCGTCATTATCACCATCTTCCGTCTCATCTTCTCAGTTGGCCTGGAGCCCACCCTCTTCCTCCTGGGTGCCTTCAATGTGAGTAGTCTGCCTTAAAGGGTCAGTTCATCCAAAATACCACTGGTGGTATCCAGGTATGCAGTTAGTTATCAGAATCAGAAATCCTTTAATAGTCTCGCAATGGATACATTTACATTTACATTATGGTTTAAATTGTCCAGCTTATGGCTAATAAAATGGAATGAAATGGATTATGTAGAGCTAGAGCCAATTAGTTGATTAATTGATCCACAGAAAACTATTTTTCAAGCAAAACATTTCAAACTTCTCAAATGTGAGGATTTGGTGCTTTTGTATTTTTTATTTCATTGTCAACTACATATTTTGGGGTTTTGGACTGTTGGTGGGACCCAACAAGCAGTTTGGGCTCTATTCTTTCACATTTCATTGAGTAAACAATTGAGTAAACAATTGGCAGATTGAAAATAATTGTATGTATTTTTCAACAATGCCCCTGTTTCTCTGGATAATCCTTAGTTATGGACAGTTTTTATTGCAACTATTTTCCACAGAGGAGCTAGTCCCTATGAAACCTGTGGACAATGTGTGAGCACCTCAAATGAAATTCATTCACATCCATTGTATTGAGACGCAGAAATCTCAGAGATCAATATCTCAAAACAAATTAAGTCAAAACTATCTGCATGGCTAGATTCCACTAAAACAAACATGTTTTTCCTATAATTTGGGGTGGTCTTTAACCCTTTCCTGTCTCTCCTGTGTGTGTGTGTGTGTGTGTGTGTGGTGTGTTAGAATGTTTCCCCAGAGAAATGCTAAAAACATACCACTTCTATTTCACCATTCCCAGTACACAGTACTGAGAAACTTCCACCGCGCCAGTTCCAGTTCTCCTTTTAACTCTCGCTCACACTAATGCCCACTTGGCAGACCGGCGCTCCGTCGGCCTGTGGTGTTGCCCCTTGGCCATACAGTTCTCCCTGGCTGTGCCTGGCTGTGTTATAGGCTGTAGTGCGTCACTGGACACTAGAGAGTGTGACACTACCGCTGCACTCGCCAGGGATTTTCTAGATGTGCTCATAAACAAACACACACACACACACACCCACACACAAATAAAGTCTTACTCACACCTCTGTCATCTCTTCCCTGAAGCACTATGTTTACATGTACACAATAAACAGGTTTGTTGAGAGAGATCAGGTTAAGGCAGGACATTAGAGAACATGTTACCATGGACTGCAGTAACCTGGTTACTCTAAAATCTAGTTTACACGCAGCTGGTCAGTAGTCAAATGTCTCCCTGGCTGTGTTTTTGACATTTTTTTCCTTTGCAGATTTGTGAATGTTTTAAATAGCCCTCACAGCAGACTAGCGTCAGTGTGTTTTTAATGTCAGTTTCATTCTTAGTGAGACTTGAGTTTATTATTACAAGCAAAAGGATGGACTGCTGATGACCTTTCCTTTCATCCCCAGCCCACAGCTGTCACAGTGATACTTTCCCTGTCTTTATCAAGCACACACACTCTTGTAAAAACCCTGCTAGAAACTCAGTTAAGCGGATACATGACCAAGAAGTCAGGTGTCTCCGGCATGTACAGAAGCTGCATTAACCGGGTTTCTGTTAATCCCTTTGCCTGGTTTCTCGTTCACGTGACGTTTCAGAAATCAAGTCACTGCAGAAAGCCAGCAATAACCAGGTTACTTATGTGCATGTAAACACACTCCATGTGTCCTCATTTAGCTTAAAAGCCACACCTCCAACATGTTTGTGTTTCTGACCCAGAGCCCTCAGCCAAGGCCAGGTTAAATCTTCATTGTTGAAGTGATTAATGATTGATTGTCCTGGATTCATTTCTTAAAGAGAGACTGACTTTATCTTCCAGGTGTGCAATAAAATCATCTTCCTGATAAGTTTTGTGGGGAACCGAGGAACCTTCACACGCGGCTACAAAGCCATGGTGCTGGACTTTGAGTTCCTCTACCACCTCATTTACCTCATCATCTGCTGCCTGGGCGTGTTTGTCCATGTCTTCTTCTACAGTCTGTTGGTGAGAGAAACACACACCCTGGGCACACGCACATACTAAGAATGCATTCTGTAACACATACGCAAACACACCATGTGTAAAATACTTCCTCTCTCTCTGTATGTAGCCATGGCTTTCCAATCAGGGTGCATTCAAGGACATATCCTACTTCAAGCTAGATTCTGCCTTATTTGGTGCTGTAATCGTGTTGCTGTTGTTGTTATTGTTGGGGTGTTAAGTGCTGTGTGCCGTGGCCTCAGGTCTACTTCATAGCGTGTCCGACTGAATATGCCAATTTTTTGTAGATGTTATCCATTCTCACAGGCCCAAGCAGCTCCTCTGTAGATTCAGCACAGCATATTTGCATATTTCTTAGTTTGAACAACAAGGTGCTGAAAACTTCTATAATTCATGTCAGACAGAGAAAAAAGTCAAAAAGCCACACCGTGCAAGATAATCTAATCTATTAGTTTGTTGCCGCTTGTGCATTCTTGTGTAACTTCATGTTCACTCTGCAACAAACACTGGTCTCACTGTATGTGGAAGATGGAAGTATGTAACCTAAATTAATGCACTCGTGTTTTGTAACGTGCTTTGCCTCTGTAGCTGTTCGACCTGGTGTACAGAGAAGAGACCTTGCTGAATGTAATCAAGAGTGTGACTCGTAATGGACGCTCCATCGTGCTCACTGCTGTGCTGGCTCTCATCTTGGTCTACCTGTTCTCGATCGTTGGCTACATTTTCTTCAAAGACGATTTCATCCTGGAGGTGGACCGTATCCCCAACGCAACTCTGAGTGAGGACAACCTACCTACATTTGGTAGGTTACCCATTTAGAACAGACTTTGAAACCAATGCACTGTCCCTTTCTACTTTCTAGAAAGTGTTGCCAGTCTGGCCAGCGAGTTTCTGTCTGCAGGAATGTGTCAGGCCGGGAGTGATAAGGAGTGCACCACAGGAGCCCTGCAGGAAGGTAATGTACACCGGGTTTTACATGGGTTTAGCTTGGGAAATGTGTCTTTAGCTAAATATTTTATTCATTAAAAACAATCAAGTTCAGTGTTCTTGTGTTTGATTTAAATCAATAAGCACACTTTACAATGTGATTAACTTTCGGTGTGGCCGACGCACACCCTGGGATCCAATCCTGCCTGATTTGACCTTGGTGTACAAAGCGTACTTTTATTTTCAAACAAACTGATTTACTGAGGTCGAGATTTGGGGCTCCTGATAGTGGTTGTCATTTCTTTTATCCAAAGAAAAGGGCAGTGGCTGTAAAATGAAGATGAGACCTTTTTTGCTAAAGTATTGAATGTGAGAATTTGAAAAAAAGTCTCCCAAATAATGTGGGATTGGTTAAATTGTTTGGTTGTGTTAAATCTTGCATATTGCTGGAGGGCCTGATCTTTCGCCTGACGGGACATTCAATTACGTTTTTAGACTAGCAACTAACTATTCGAAAATTGGGAGAAAATACAAGTAACAGCCCGGCAAGTGGCTCATGTAGGAAAGATTTATGGTGATGTCTCTAAAAGAAGTAGAGAACTGGCAATCATCTATTGTAGCATCTACTTGAAACCCTCCTTGGCCTTGTTAGGCCACAGTAAGTGAAAGGAGATCTTTTTACAGAGATAGTGTAGATAGAGATCTTTGTGCTGAAGTTTAACAAGTTTAATTCACGTGACGGCCATTTCACTTCTTGCTCATTGACATGTGACCTCCTCGACCCTAATGTCACATCAGGATGTTAGGTCCCAAAAAGGTCTAAATGCCAGGGAAAACAGTTAACTTTGACTCACTAATACTTTCTTCTGTTTTTTCATAGATTTAAAATCATGGTCCAAAACGCAACCCATAAACTGACCCAATTCATTCAATAAAATCAGAACAACATCCGATTCAATAAGAACTATAAAACCACTTGGCCAATAAAAAACACAGTTAGTAAGGGGATTGTGATGTGTTTTATCCTGTACATAAATTCATTATTCATAAATGTATCTGCCTCTTAATTGTTCTACAATTACCTATTGTCGTTATTAAACTAATGTTGATAATATTTTTTGTCTCAGAAAGCTGTTGTCACATTCCAGCTAAACAAAAACACTTTTGCTTTGACTGACCGCCTTCACACTGTGAACCACAACATGTAAACAAGGTTTTACCAGATATCAAGTTTTACAACCATAGCCAAGGATATTTATGACCAAATAGCAGATGATACCTTATATTTACACTGTGACAAGGATGTCAAATCCTACTCTAACACAGACTACTAATAGTTTATAATCAGAATGTAAAATATTTAAAAACAAGCTAGTGACTTAGTTGGATTGTTTGTTTTCATAAGTCATTTAAGTAAATGACTGCTGCCATCATGGAGATAGTTATGATTCGACTTCAGGGCCTCTGCATTAAACTGGTCTTTAAAACGCAGCCACATTACTGCTAAATGCATGTGTTGAGTAAACTAAAGCGGTTTGTGACACTATATTATGATACCATACAGAACAATTATTCTACAACTTGTAATGAATATATATGTAGGTATGAGGGCCCAGTTATACCAGTTTTTATAAAAGTGTAGATAAAGTTCTCTGATGTAACAAAACTGAGCTTATGAGTTGTTTGTGAAGGTCTGTAAACAAACACACACCTGATAATGATAAATTCCTTTGCTTTCTGCTTCCTCAGATTTTGGTGGTGACAGTGAGGAGGACAGCAACATGGAGCGGACGTGTGACTCTCTGCTCATGTGTATCATCACTGTGTTGAGTCATGGGTTGAGGAGTGGCGGAGGTGTGGGAGATGTTCTCCGGAAGCCTTCCAAAGAGGTGTGTGTGTGTGTGTGTGTGTGTGTGTGCGCGTGCGTGTGCGTGCGTGTGTTTAGGCCGAGAGGGTGTAGCACCCACAGCTGCAGCGCAGGTCATGTGAGCTGTGAGTCCATTGTCTGCTGAACTGGTTTTTATTTCAAAAGCATGGAGGTTTCACAATGTTTCCATACAGCTGCGCAGCCTCCGCCCTGAGTGAGAATTAAACCTCAAAATAGATTTCCACTGAATTCAGGCCCAACCGCTAATGATGTCAAAAGAGGATGTGAATATTTGCCACATGCATTCACAACACATTGCAGCTTAGGCCAAAAAGTCTGGCTGACTGCTGAGGTGTAAGTAAAGTAGCAGTCACCAATGTGATTAGTAGCTGAGTGTCTCAGTACTTTGTTGCTTTAAAACAAGCCTGTCCTAAGTGTGTGTGTGTGTGTGTGTGTGTGTGTGTGAGACTGCATTAGGCTGATGACCACTGCAGGGTATTTCCCTTCCATTTGATACATTCAAGAACAACTGCACCCCATTACTTTAAAGGCGATTAACAAAACATAAAAAATGTAGTGAAACAAACATTTCTCTGCTGTGTTTCAAAAGCACAGGACCATAAAACTTTAAAATGTGTCTTAGCTACGGAGACAGGCTGCATCAGGTTGACCAGCTCCATGCCGTCTCTGTTACTGAAGCATCTGGCAGGTTACACTTGTGTTCTTGTGTTTCCATTAACATCCATGATGACGAAGGTTAACCTCGTTTTAAACTCATAACACCATCCCCAACACATGTTTACGTAAAGACTTGTCCTTTGGGTCATACATTTAAATGGGACAACCTTTCTACATCAGGCCTCCACAATATAGTACAACCTCTTATTAAATTTCCTCTTAATTGCCCTCCTTTGTCAAAATAAAGAAAATGTAAATTTTCTAGTCACTACCTGTAAAAGGTACTGTACAGAAGCTGCTATTCTACACATTTAAGGTGACCCTACTCTACATTTAACCCTGTTTCCTGGTCCCAGGAGCCACTGTTTGCAGCCAGAGTGATATACGACTTGCTGTTCTTCTTCATGGTCATCATCATTGTCCTCAACCTCATCTTTGGTGTCATCATCGACACCTTTGCTGACCTGAGGAGTGAAAAACAGAAGAAGGAAGAAGTCCTGAAGACTACCTGCTTCATCTGTGGTGAGACTGCTCAGCTGATAAATCAATTAGTCAATCGACAGAAGATTTACTTCAAATGTAATAACTGATAGTCTAATAGTTTTAAGGAAAGAGAAATGGCATTTTTGTTTCATAGTTTCCAGCTCCTTCAATGTAAGAAGTGGCAGCTTTTGAACTGTTGGCACTGGCACTGTATAGGCAAAACAGTTAATCAAAAAAGAATCAATATATAAAAAAATTGAAAATGAAACAATTTAGTTAGAGCCGTAATGTTTATTATATTTCATGTTGCCTCAGACATACATATGTTCACTGGTTATGTGTAACTTTCATATTATGTGGCACAGCCTTCTCTGCCAAGAATTCCTAAGTTTCCTAAGAATATTGTCATGGGAATCAAACCTCTCAAGATAACTTCTGTAATCACTAGGGCGCCCTGCCAGCCTGGTCGGGCTGTGCTCTGTGGTTAGAAGGACTCTGTGTTTCAAAGACGTCATTAGGACTCTTCCACAAATCGTCTGATGTCCCTTGCTTAAGTCCTAAATTCCCCTCTCATGATGTTTGATTTATTTGTGTATTTTTGTGGTTTCTGGTAAGTATGCATTTAAAGGTGTATGCAGTTTGTTGCAGTCCCCCCCCCCTTCCTCCCCCTTTGCTGTCGTTCCAAAGAAGGCTGAGTCATGACAGCTTCCTGCCACTGCGCTGCTCGCCTCCATAATTCATTGTCTGTCTCGCATGCACAGACATTTTCTCCCACTCACTCACACACACAAACTTAATTTTCATACCATATGTTTTGTGCAACTTCACTGAACTCTGTATCTCCATTACATGTGTGAGCGCCTAAATAAGTACGTGTGTGTGTGTGTGTCTGTGTGTGTCTGTGTGTGTGTGTCTGTGTCTGTGTCTGTGTCTGTGTGTGTGTGTGTGTGTGTGTGTGTGTGTGTGTGTGTGCACGTATGTTGGGTCAGGCAGTCAGGACAAGTGGTAAGCATGTGGAACGAGAACAGCATTATGTCACCCGACCAGCTATCAGCTCTGACTCACTCATGTTAAAGAAGGCCAGGCCACAGGGGGAGCTGCCGTCTCTATGGTTTCCAGAAGGGCCACAAGGGAACAGGAGATGCAGAGATTAGGAGCCGACCTCCGCAGGCTTAAGTGGCTCTCCATCCTCTAGCTTGGTTTTATAAACCATCGATCTTTCTCTCAGTCTTGTAATAGTTTTTAGATCTTTGGGTCTGTAGCCAGTGGTTGATTTACGTCATGTGCAGGTTTAGCAGATTTTTACCTGTAGCTGAAATTATTTTTGTTCAAGGTATCTGGCTCAATCTCACAACCTCCATCTTGTATAGAAAAACAACTGTTAACAACCGACTACATATGTTATGGATTACTGAACATGTCATCCAGGATTTAACATTAGCCTAATGAGAAGAGCTCCCAACACAAGTTGGTTCACTTTTTATAATTTTGTTGTTCTATGGGTCTAAATAAAAGCGACAGCCCCTGCTTGTTTAAATTTATACCCCAAAAGGATTTATCACTGGCTGTGCTCTATCCTTCGTTTACATCAATAATATTACTGCACAGATGGAAGCTCCCATTTGCAGTTATATACAATCAAAAGTTGTTGTTTCCAGGACTAAAGGGAAGGTTTTACTTACTTTAGAGTCAAAGTCAGTCCATTCAAATGCAGAAATGCAGAGATCCAAGACCAAAATGTGCATTGATGTATTATAAGAGTGACATTTTAGACCAACAGAATGTGTGAATCAAATGGACTGTGGTTGTAAGGCAAAACAATTAATCAACCTGAAAATGTGTTCTTTACTAATGCATAATTCTTTCTTTTTATTTTCTATGGAATTGCAATAGAATAGAATAGAATTCACTGTGAAGGTGTGAAGCAAACCGACAGACCACATTCATCATGTATTTTATTTGTCAAATCCACCTAAAACAAAAAATCCCCAAAGCAAATATGCCCCTGGTGTTCCCCTCTTTTCATTTCTGTCTGCAGCTCACTACATGACAAGAAATGTGCTGTTTCATCTCTTTCAAGGACACAACACTAGCTCTGCTCGTCTGACAACCTGTCATGGGTGATGCAGAATTTTCCAGAGCTTTAACTTAAAGCTTTAGTTTAACAGTTTAGTGCAGATGTATGAACAGTGCTTTATAGTTGCATTGAAACCTGTGTGTTCTGCTTTTTGTTACCAATACTGTCTTGTCTGCTTGTCTATTTTCTTACTCCGTTCTGTGTTTTTTATGACAAACAAATTGAAGTTACAGACACTGTGACCTTTCATATATGTAATTTTAATGTCTCGTTTACATTTTAACTCCATTTAACCATTTTACTATTAACTCATTTACATTTATTTGTCACCTTCCACTTTTTATCTCATTCATTTATTCCTGCAAAGTGTAATGCTTCTTTCCTCAGAGTCACTATGAAATAAGAAGCTGGTAGAATAGGAGCTACAATCCGTTTTTTCTTAAACATACTCTTAACTCATGTGTGTTATGGCCCCTCTACAGGCTTGGAGCGAGACAAGTTTGACAACAAGACGGTGACATTTGAGGAGCACATCAAAGAGGAGCACAACATGTGGCACTACCTGTTCTTTATTGTGCTGGTGAAAGTTAAAGATTCCACTGAATACACAGGCCCAGAGAGCTACGTGGCTGAGATGATCAAGGTAAATAAAAAGCACAGAGACACACCCTTATAACACAAATCCAGGTCCTCAGATGATAGTGCCGGCCTACTTTTTCTTCCTTGTAAATGGGTTACACTTTGTATTAGACCGCAGTGCTTTAGAGGTATTAGTGATTAACATGCTGCATGAGATCAGGAACAGCAGGGTTGTTGATGTCTACAGGGAATATAGAGGGTAAAAGACACGTTTTTCTGAAGATACTGGAGTTACTTCACAGCTTGATGACATATATTTTGCCCTGGAAAATTTGTGTGTGCCTTGTCTGTTTTTACAGATAATAGTCTGGTGAAGCAATCTTGAATGACAGTAGTAGCAGTATTGTGTGTCACGTTTTTGGTACAGCAACTGTGATCGAGGAGAGTTCATAAGGTTATGCTACTGAGTCAGGCTTGTAAACATGTAGCGGCCTGTCGCACACACCTTAATACAGTAATGTGTTCCTCTTTTCTAATCTCAACTGACAGACATACCGGTCATGCACATTTTATTATACAAACTGACAGCTACATACAAACAGAAAGTCAGTGGAACAAGACAGTACATGAGTTGCACTTTAACCCTAAATCGGATCAAAGCACGATAAGGAATTGATGGTCAGTTCACTGGGATTTCCATTATAGTATTGATGTGCTCAGTCTGAGATCATTCACCCTCCTTTGTTACTCCTGCAGCATAATACCATGCAAGCCTGTATCTTCACAAACCAGATTGTAGATCAGTGTCAACTGGAGTTCACATTGCCAAACAGCAACACCTTCCTGTGAAAATTACCAATTTGTAACAAATCTTGCAGTAAACGTACATAAACGCACTACTGAATATGCTTGGTCGACCACAGGAGCACAACCTGGACTGGTTCCCACGGATGCGTGCCATGTCGCTGGTGAGCAGCGATGCAGAGGGGGAGCAAAATGAAATCAGGAACCTGCAGGAGAAGCTGGAGTCGACCATGAGGCTGGTAGTCAACCTGTCTGGACAGCTGACTGAGCTCAAGGAGCAGGTATATCATGTGGCAGTAAATCATGCACTCCCTCATTTTGTAGTATATCACCATCATCATTGCTTGAAGTTGACAACTTGCACCCTAGTAATTACCTCAAGACCACCACATTTCAATGAACAGTAAGCATTGTTGGGAGTTGGTTGCTTACAGTTGTACAATCACTATAATGGAACTGGTGACTCAGACAACCTAAGCTAATACCTAAATTTGTGTATTTTTTTGGTACAGTACTGTATCACATTATGCAAAGACAGCTGTTCTTTTGAAAGGTTAACAAAAGTTATATGAAATATGTCACTGAGGAACAAACTATTGCCTCTGAGTCTTAAAGCAATGGTTTCGACACTTTGGGAAAGACACTTATTTGCTTTTTTCCCTCAGAGTTAGATGAGATGATTGATGCCACTCTCATGTCTGTATGGTAAAAATGAAGCTAATGCCAGCAGCCGCTTAGCTTAGCTTAGCTTAGCTTAGCTTAAAGACTGGAAACAGCCAGCCTGGCTCTGTCCAAAGGTAACAAAACAGGCCTACTAGCACCCCTTAAGCTCATTAAGTGGTATCTTGTTGGTTTAATCTGTACAATAACTGTAGTGTAAAAATGTTTTACAGGGGCAGGTGCCAAACTACTATTGTGTATTTTAATCCTTTATTGTTTACATCCATGTTTGCTAGCTTGCAGTCTTCTTATTCTTTCCATTTGCTGGCACATTACTAGCATAAAACTGGCAGCAGAAACGTGTATTGTGTCGCCAACATGCTCCAACATGTGCACAATACAAACAACACGGGAATCCACTCTTTAAAACTGTGGTCCCTAGCGCATTTACTCGGTACCTTTTAATCTACAGTACGGTTTTATGAACTTATGTCAGATAAAGAACTGTTCTTTTTTTTTCCCTTGTGCAGATGACAGAGCAGAGGAAGCAGAAGCAACGAATTGGTCTTCTTGGTCATCCCCCTCACATGAACATCAATCCCCAGCAGCCTGCCTGAGGGCCCTTGGGGCCAGTTTCACTAGTGCCTGTGCAATCCTGACAGTGCACCACATGTTAGACAGAAGAATGCCAAAAAGGTGTCCATCTGTAGTATGAATTTAGGTCGATGTCGGACGGTATACTTCACCAGACACTCCTACAATAAGTGTTTCTACAACGTGTGTGCCTCTGAGTGTCTGTGTGAAGTGAAGGTTATGAGTATGTTACTTACGGTCTGTAGGGTGGATGTGTCTATGTGGGCAGAGTGTGCACCAAGTGCCTCGGGACCTAAAGGAGCCAGTCCTGTAGGTTGAGGAGATGAAAACACTGACTTCAGCTTTACGAACCTGAATGCCTTTTGCATTGTACCACACTAACAGCATGCCAAAGTTCAGCCATTGCTCCTGAGGGAGTAGTCCTCTCAAGTGGCCTTGTATTGAGGTTTTAATCCTCAGTGGTGCACAAGCAAACTCAGGTCACATGTGGATTTGAAGGTTTGTTTGAACTCTACAACACAATATTTTGCTCTTGTCTGACAGCAATAGAAAGACTTAATGATATGCAATGTCTAAGTAAGACTGAACTATTTTTGGCAACTGGTTCTTGCTTTTATATTTGGAATTATACTTATCTTTTATTTAACATATGGAGACAAACAACACCTGTAAACAATGCTGGAGAGGTCACCATACTTTTACAAAGTTTCATAATGCTGTTATAAAACCTATAGTGTTTGTTTTTTATCTCTAGGGAAAGCATTCGTTATCACTTTCATAATTGTTTGCAATCTCAAAATGAAGATCTACTTGTTCCAGGAAACTTTAGATAAAAAAGACTTTGAGGAGACATTGAAACTTGTTTTCAAGAAAAAATAATATTGAATCTTTTCGTTAACTATTATTTTGAATACCGAACCACTTGAACCTACTGGGGAGAAAGAGCAAATCATGTGACTGCTTCACTCTGAAGCCAGTTCCATGTTGTGCTTAATAATTGTGGTGTTATGGAGTCACATTGGAAGTATACCGTAGAACCAAACTTATAGGATTTTGGGAGAAACTTTAAATTAGATTTATTCTTCTTCTCTGCACTGAATTATGTAATCTTCCTTTCGTTTATTTAGTCCTAAAGCACTGATATTTTCTGTAGCACACAAATGATTGTTACGCTTTATGTTGGTCACTTTGTAAAAGATCCACAAGAGAATGACTGTTTGAGTGTTTGGGTGCATGTGAGAAGAAAAAGATGAACTAATAGTAATTTGGAGTGCTGCTTGACCAAACTGAACTTTTATACTAATACATGGTTCATGTCTGAATTGTACATTCCATTCTTGGAGTCTATTTAAATAAAAAAGTGTGTAAAGTGATCTGTTGGCGAGTGATGTACAGTATCTGCATCAGTATGGAAGATGAGGCAAAGACCAGAACATGTGTGAGACATTTTTCCTGAAGTGTATCTTATTATGTGTGACTGCTTATTTAGGAGGAGTGCAAGTCCTCTGCAGTCAGAAGAACAAAGAGCCTCACCGAGAAGTGAATTAGGGAATTACCAGCAGATAAACTCTGAAATTTACTCTTTAAACCACTTTGCATGAGGTAATATGTTTGCATGTTAAGTACATACATAAGTTGCACATTTTTTGTTTTAATTTGACCTTTTGACAGGAAGACCATTTATAAAGAAATGTTTTTGAAATATCCTATTGTAACACTTTTGACCACAGTATCATTCAAACCTCTTGCCGTTTCTCCGTCATAAGTAAATACAATATTTTTTAACAGCTTAAGCCAGTGTCCAATAATAAACTTTATCAGCATACATCTTAATGTAATGAAAAACTTAAGCATTTTTGTCTTAACAGAATAAACACTTTGTTGTTTCCTTCCTGCTGAAAGCAATAAAGGGCACAAGGTGTTTTCCACAATATTCTCCAAGAATGTTACAAGATCTACAAGTGGACTAAAACAAAGGTATCATTGTCAGGATTTAAAAAAATCTAATTCACTGTTAAATTGTGTTACATTTGCCCAGATTGTCTTCAAGGGGCTTTCCGTCTTCGTTATTTAATTACAGCTGAACCACAGTGACCTGTGTTGTGGTCATTTTCTAATTACTGAGTCCTGTGGCCCATCCAATTTCTATCTAATTCACTACACTCAAGGAATTTTCTAACAGACCTTTAGTTAAAGTAGTTGACTTGGTCAAAGGATGAGTCTTTTGAATCTTTTATTAAGAGGGAAGATCCTCATTTGTGACTGTGAAAGAGGCTACTTTTCTGAAAATACAGAAAATGTGTTTAATCAGGGTTGTCCTGTGACAGCTGCTACTGTCTAGTTATTTTCGTCAAATAAGTTAGATGGATAGCCCAAATGAAATAGCTCCTATCGGCATGGAGCTTTTAAAAATGTTTATCTCTGAATTTTGTATAAATTGTCAACATTATCCAAAGAGTACATCACACCTATTTCTGATTAAAAATACATATCAGAAATGCTGAAAATGCCCTGCTCTTTAAAACGCCTTCAAAATGTGTCAGGGAAGTTCCTGCCTTACTGCGTAGCCTCGTGAGTCTCATCTGGCTTGCAAGACTGGATTTTGAGTTGCTATCTTAAAAAGAAGTCTTGGGAATCAATACATTTTCCCCCTAAAGAGCTTACGCATGAGTTCACATGATTCAGTTACTGCATGGATTTTGGTAAATTTGATTTCCAGGCAAAAATCCTGAGACGTGGTCAAATAAAACAAATGTTACAGCTTTTCTCCAGTCACTTAGCTATAATTACATACAGCTTCACAAAACCTCCTTCATTCTTGCTTCATAAGGAGGTCATTAATCCACATTGAAAGGGACTGATGAGACAATTCAAGGTCTTGCACACTGATGATTGTGAAATGAAGCCACATGTCCTACATGTGACATGCACAAACATTTGGAGTATTAGGGTGATTATCCTTGATTATAAGTCATTAAGCTGTAATAGACCTGTAATAGGGTATTGAGTCTGGTAATGCCCTTGTGTGTTGATTTTGTTAGGATTTTTTTTTTAATATCACAATATTCTATTCATGTAGAGAAAAATATAGCAAAAAGTACGTTTTCAATGGTAGTTCTAAAGGCCACTACTTTTAGGTTAATAGAGATATGTTATAGTAAAGAACTATTTGATATTATCATGATTCTTCTAAGTAAATTCCAACAAATCTGTCTTTATAGACCTTTCCACGTGCAGTGAGAAAAGTATTCCATGGCAATCCGCATGACAAAAGCGTGTACTGGTGTGATGTGTGCATAGCCTGCAGCAGGCAGGTGCAGCAGCCGTGTCCTGGATGGACTGGTTGTGCCCGCGCTCAGCAGGCTCCCGGGGCCATGAGGAGATCAACGTGACAGCCGGTAGCGCCTCACGACAACAAACACGGACTCCACACAGTCGTCCACGCACAGGTGCACGTGGTTCTCCCGATACTGGAGCTCACCTCTTCTGTAGACGTGTAGATCGATATTATACACTGCTGAATGTTGTATATTATTAGTAGTACTAGTAGTAATAGTAGTAGTATTATGTGCTGTGAGAATATCTAGCTTAAAAGAAAAACAATAAGGCTTAAGAAGCTGCTATTTTTCATAGATATTGAATATATCTATATAAAAACAGTTGAGTAACGTTGCCCTCTGACTGCAGAGCTCATATTGTTTCTAAACCCTCAATGCATCATTACACTCAAAAAGCAATCCGTTAAAAAACAAATATATGATTGCGCCTGAAATGTTGTGACATGATCCTGCAGAATATGGTTAATGTCTATGGCTACTAGTGCTTTAATTGTGTTATTGTTTATTTCTATTGGCAGGAGGCAGCATACCCACTCGCCTCTCGGGCACCATGCCTGTTGTTGAACTCCTGCACCGCTTCGCTGCCGGCACGTTCCCAGAGCCGTGGCGAGCGCAGCCTTGTTTCCATACACTTCAGCGTGGTGCTACACGGGATCGGACACGCGCCGCCCTCCGCTCTGACGTCCGCCGCCGTCCGCCCACTAAGGCTGCTTATCTGCAGAAAGTGGGCCGTCCCTCCGCCGAGGATACAGCGCCGTTTAACACGTGAGCCTCATGTGACAGAGGCAGGTCAGGCTGAGTGGAGAGTCAGAGGGTTTATTTAACTCGTCGCTCTGTCCTCCCCCACTTTCCCAGCGCGCCACAGAGAGGGTTGCTTTCCTTCTGCGGCGGGATCACAGCGTGGAAATCGCAGGAACTAACTTGAAACCATTTTCGCACTAACCCAATAACCTTTAAATTAGCAAGACTAGTATTAAATACTAATTGCTACACGTCTTTTGACCGTTTTTTAAGCATTTTAGTGCATTTCACTAACTGCTTTTTTTTTACAACTACTTTCACGCGTAAATACATGCGTATTTATTTGTGACTGCATTGGAAAAGTACCTCGACTTTGACTGCGTAATTGGACTAAAAAGAATGGAGCGAATTCCAAGCGCGCAACCACCTCCTCTTTCCAAACACCAGGCTGAGATGTCAGACGTGCAAGGGTAAGTTATGCTTTGCGTTTTCTAGACTTAACATTTTCCTCAGACGAACTTCATGTACTACTTATGCTGTATCTTACACTAAACCAAACCATTACCTCATACCTCCCTGCTGTTTTTTTTCTCTTTAGGATGGATTTCCCGATGTATGTTTATAAACCCAGGCGAGGAATGAAGAGAGGAGAGGAGAGCAAGGTCAGTTTTTATTTTGTTTATTGTGAACTTGTTAAGTTATAACAGCTTTTATGAAAGGGTGTGAACTAACAAGGAAGGAATTAGGCTAGTCCTGTAGCCCCATAAATGGGTGACCTAATTTCTGCTATGACATAACTCCTGGAGTCCTCCCTATCGGTGTGCCTGCCTGTGATCACAAAGAGCTAGCTATGTGCTCCCAGATCGGCTGAATAAACCCAATGTTGCTCTTTTATTCTTGCAGGAAACCTACAAGCTGCCTCACAGACTTATTGAGAAGAAAAGGCGTGACCGGATAAACGAGTGCATCTCTCAGCTGAAAGATTTATTACCAGAGCACCTGAAACTCACGGTAAGTTCATGCTGTAGCTGGGAGGGATAATGGGATTCGCTGTATTGAGTGGCATGCACCATCGAGTGGCTGGTGAGCGGTATTACATCCCCTGAGCTGAGTGCGTCAGCAGTCAGACAGATGTGTCTTCTGTCATGTGCTATTGTTTAAACTGGGGATTTAAAAAATGTATTTCAATCAATACACAATCAAATGTAATATAATGAAAACTGCATATTATCAATGAAATTTATATTATCTTATACCATATTAAATAATTATTTTAGCAAATGTTTTGCCTTTGTGCTTCTGATGATTCAACAGCCTAGATCACGTGAACTAAAGCTATGTTGTATAAGAGGTGAAGATGTGCTGACTGTGTGTGTGTGTGTGTGTTCCTACAGACTTTGGGCCATTTGGAGAAGGCTGTGGTTTTAGAGCTTACACTCAAGCACGTGAAAGCCCTCACCTCTCTTCTGGAGCAACAGCAGCAGAAGATTCTCGCTCTGCAGAACGGCATGCAAATTGGTGAGCTGCAGATCACACACACACACACACACACACACACACACACACACATCTATGTAAACAGAATGGTTTTGTTGGACTTAAGGCAAATTGCCAATATGAAAACCCATTGACAAATAATGCAGAACTAAAGGAAAATGTGACAAATATAGTTATCGTATCTGCATTGCTACTTCCATGTCAAATTTCTGACTGTGTGGTTTCCTGCTGTGTTTACAGAGCAGCCTCCCGTCAGCCAGGAGAAGTCAGAGGAGATGTTCCGATCTGGTTTCCACATGTGTGCCAAGGAGATTCTTCAGTATCTGGCCAATAATGAGACTGATGGAGACTTCGCGCCATCCCATGTGATCAATCACCTTCACAAGTTAGCTGCAGAGGTGCTGCAAAGTCCGGTCCGACCCCGCACTCCTCTCAGCCCTCAACCCAAGGAAAACCCCGCCTACCACCAGCACCAACCTCGCAAGGAGATGGCCACCAGCTTACCCCCTAAACCCAGCGAGGGCTACGGGAGGAACTGTGTGCCTGTCATCCAGCGGGCGTACGCTCCACTGAGCAGTGAGCAGAGTGGCAGCGATACGGATACAGACAGCGGCTATGGGGGCGAGCTGGAGAAGGCTGAATCTGGGGCACCACAGGGATGTCCAGACTACTACGGTCAGGAGAGCCAGCTGAAGCGGTCGCTGGGCGAGAGGCAGAGCTCCAGCATCAAGCAGGAGGATGATGAGGCGCGCCACAAACGACCCCGGGTGGAGTCGTCTGAGGATGAGCTGCTCTCAGGTGGAGAATCATCATCGTCCTCTAGCGGTTACAGTAGTTACATGAGCGTATCCCCTAACCATCCGCCTCCTCCACATCCCCTCTGCATGCCTTTCTACCTCATTCCACCTTCTGCTGCAGCCTACCTGCCAATGCTGGAGAAATGCTGGTACCCTGGGGCCGTCCCCATGCTCTACCCCAGCATGGGAGGCTCTTCACCCACCATGCCTGGCGAAAGACCGCCTCCACCTCAGCTAGTTTTGTCTCCCAGGGGAGGTTCCCCAGCCCCAGCCATATCTCAGACCCCCATGGACTCCCCTGCTCTCCTTCAGGCACTAAAGCAGGTACCACCCCTCAACCTGGAAACCAAAGACTGAGAGATAAGAGAACAGGGGTGAAGAGATTATCCTGTTCTAGCGCCCAGGAGCAGAGACAGTAGTAGGAATGAGAACATGACTGAGCATTTCCCATAGTCCATCCTCATGCCTGTCCTTTGTTCCTCAGCCTGGAGGTCAAACAGCAAACAAGAGAACTTGTAGAAATCATCAAGAAGAGATGGAGGGGAAAGCAACATCCATCCACACTTGGAGGTTGCAAAGCTCTGGTTGAATGTTTAAAGCTCAGTGGTATTACTCAGTGCAAATATATCATATAAACTGGACCTGGGGGGGGGGGGGGGGGGGGGGGGG
>JAVQJL010104018.1:0-15447 GCA_036024295.1 Nannoperca obscura
CCCCCCCCCCCCCCCCGCCCCCCCCCCCCCCCCCCCCCCCCCCCCCCCCCCCCCCCCCCCCCCCCCCCCCCCCCCGACAAGGCCAACGTCTAAGGAACGGGTTTTCTCAGACTCCACAAACCCCCGCATACTTAGCATTTTACTGAAAATAGCAGGGACTGTACTGGGAGGAGGCACGGTAACAAGAAGCGGCACTGCGGCAGACGCACGCCACAGTCAGAGGCGCCCACGAATAAATCGGAGCTCGGTGCGTGATCAGGTAGCTTTCAAAGGGCTTTCTGTTGCGCGGCGAGATGCCAGTGCGGATGTAAGTCAAGCGGCCCCCTTTCAGTCCCCAGTGCACGCTCACTGGCGTCTTCGGTACATCCTGGCTCGTTAGCATTCAGCGGGAGAAGGCACCCACTCATCCAGGCGCACAGTGCGCACAAGGAGGGGGTGGGTGGGGGGTGGGGGGTGGGGGCGCAAACATCGGCATCAGCCCTCTAAACTAAAGCTACACGTGAACCAGGCCACGGAGGAGACGTCCTCCTGCCAAGAATCATATCCAGCCGTTAGGGGCACTGTTAAAGAAGCTTCGGTGCGGGTGGAAGAGCTCTGATTTATTAATGTTGTTCTAAACTCAAAATGGCATCATGGAAAACCCCCGTAGGAGAAGAGAGAACGCCGTCGTCGTGTGTGTGTGTTTGTGTGTGTTGGGGGGTGGTGGCGTGAGCATGTGAATGTTTAGAGAAAGGCGAGCCAGTATGGAAGGTGAAAACAAGCGTTTGGCCAGGCTATGTGCGGACAATGTGCTGTGTGTGTGTGTGTGTGCGTGCGTGCGTGAGTGTGTGTGTTTCTTTTGGCCACTGCGCAAAGTTACAGGTCTGCCAGCGGCTTCAGAGGCAATCATACAGCTCTCTGTGTCTCCCACTGGGGGATTCAGCATTCAGAAGGCTACTGCTGTCCACCTGTGCTCAACTAACGGGCTGTGATTCAACTGTTGAGACGTATTTGGGGATTTTTCCGTGACCGGTACTTCCGTTCGGGTTCACAGATCACACATCCCGGCGAAAAACTGCCGATATACTTAGGTGTTGTGAAACTGGCGATAATGGAGGGGGGTCCCGTTTCCCGTTCAGTGTGAGAGCCTATGTCCTTAAATCTGGACTGCACTTATACACTGTGATCTCACAAGGATGTCAAGAATAAAATAAATAAATAAGCCGGCAGACTGCAAAGCAATCTGGAGTAGCCTACATGGCGCAAAGAAACAGTGCAACGGTTTTTCTTTGACAGATCAGTTGAGTTTAGTAATTGAAATACATTACCTGATCGCTGTCAGCAGTAGTTATTTGATGTGACGGCTATTCCCCGATCGGTTCCGTGGATACAAATTAAGTTTCCCATCCATGGCACGTCTCTGATGGAGAGGGAGACTATCATTCATTCCCCTCGCTGCTGCGCGGAATCTTCTCCCCACAAATGTTCTCTGCGAGGCATTCCACTTCTGCGCCTCCGAAAAAAGAATCCGACCAAAAAATAAGAAGTGTAAAAGGTAAATAAATAAAAATGAGGAAAGACCGCTAAGGACATGAAATCATAAAGTAGCCATAGATCAAACAAAAGAACAGAACAGAGGAAGGCAAAGAAAATGCACAAAAAAATGAAAAGAAGAGGGATCGTCGCTTTTGTAGAAGTCCAGTTTTGTTCCAAAAAATAAATCCACGTCATATAATCTCCATGGTTTTGCGCATATAGGCACGCTGTATATTCCCAAAGCAACGAGAGGACGCGCTCACAGACAGCAGCGCCGCAGCAGCAGGGGCAGAGTGGGATAACGGGTTTTTTTCCTACTGATGCCTGATACTCCAAGTCCAAGGAAGCTCTTCATTTGAAGCAGAGACTGAAACAGAGAGACCGATAGGGGGAAAGGAATATATATATATATATATATATATATATATATATACATATATAAAAACAATACTCCGTTTACTGCCCCTATTCTCTCCTCTTTCTTGTCAGAGGGTGAAATGTGTCTGTGGCTCTCGTCTGCTCTGGCATTTGGGATAGGTATCCACAGGCAGCGGCTCACAGTCGGGCATCTGACTCTCCTGCAGTCGCTTCACAAGCGGAGGACAGAGATGCGCGCCCTCGCTGCCCTCCGCCGGGGATCCGTCAGGCGCGTTCACAACGGAACCCTTCCTCTCTCCTGCTCTTCTTACCCCCGCTACCATCGTCCGTCATGACGTCAGCGCGCGCATTTTCCAAATACAGAAAGTGCACATGCACAGAAAGGACCGCTATTCGCACAGTCTTTAAAGAATAATCCCACTCATGTGTTACATGGGCCACATTTTCCCGTTTGTTGGGCATCAGTCCACAAAACCCAGGCTGCTTCATCCTGCATTATCTCTCAGTTTGAGATGCTGCTGTTGGTCCAATGAAGCAAATACTAAACTTGAATAGCTAAGCACAAATATATTTGAACAAATTAGCACCCCATTTACACATCTTTGGATATTTGTGACAGAAAAATCACCCTACATCTCAGTGTGATAATTGTTATCATTATTATTAATATGTTTAGCATTGCTCATATATGTGCTTGTTAGGGCTTTGGGTCCTCTGCCAGAAATATTCTAAAATGGAGAAGAGATTTGTCACTTTTTTATTGCTTTCAGTATCCATGCCAATTCACGCAAACATGCAATTACCACACCTTAATGTTTTCACGTCTTTGGTATCAGATATCTTACTTATATCACAGTCATCCCCCTATACAGTAGATGTTGTGATTAGGTTTTGGAGCACCTTGCTGCATATATTTGCATAATAAGGGTGAGTGAAAGTGGTGGCACATTAGTCAGCTCAAGTGCTTCTTCTGAAGTCTTGGAGGTGGAGCTGCATCGCTGCAGCTCCTATAGTGTAGACTGATTTCTAACCATCCATATATTCACCAGTCATCCTTTCTGCAATCTTCTTACAGTCCTGTAACATAATTTAAGACAGAGGATGAACGCTTTTGTGTACATTAAGCTTTATTTTCTTTTCATTTAATCAGCATTCAACAACTATGTGCTACATTTGCAGTCAATCGCAGAGACAGCAAAACACTGTGTGAAAATGAAGTCCGTATCTCTGAAGACAAAAGTGGACAGTATTACTTTCACAATCCAGATTTGAAAATTGCTCACCACTGGGCTCAATGAACACAGCGGCATGATGATACGGAGAAAAAAGAAGCTATCATGGGACTGTGTCTGCCAGATTACAGCGTGTCAGAGCCCGTATATTAACTATGAAACCCGCAGGTACTGCAAGTCCATAAATTTGCTTCAAAAGTGAGACAACATTTCTCACTATTCTTGCATTTTATGTGACTTAGTAGGTTGCCGTAGGATGTGTTTTGGAGTTTTCACTCTGCTTACATTTATTAAAAGAAAACTAGGGTTTCTCCTGGATGTACTATTGTCAAAAGATCTGCCAACAATCATTTTCCCTCAGCTCATGGAAGCGACTTTCTGTGAACATTTTATTATTTGCCTGAGAGAATTCTGCCAAAACTTAAATTTATGTCCTCCCAAATTGGACCAAATGAAAGTACAAAGCAGATCAAAAGGGAGACTGTCGGCCACTGAAATAATCGTGCTGTTATTAGCATTACAACATGCCATTGTGACTAATTCTGCAGCTACATGTATTAATGAAACATTTTCCACTGTTAATTCACTTACTGATTGATAGGAATCTCCCTTTACAATGTGTCATTTCCCATGACTAATTGGAAAAGGGATTTTCATAAGGTTAGCTATTCTGATAGAAGGCACATTTCAGACGATGCTCAGACATTTGTCTCCTCTCCATACCAAACAATCACATTGTCAGGACTGTAGATGTTCCCCCCTGTGATGTACAATGGGGATGGCTGGCAGGTGCCTCTGTACAGTAGTCAAGCAAATCCACAGCTGTATGTGGTCTAGTACAGTAGGCATACCGTAACACATTACAAATGTTTTTTTATCTGATACAGCCATTCATATGGGCCCCTTTGTAAATATAAGACATCTCCATGAACTTTTTTCTTATGTCACTGAACCCATTCCTTGGACTTGATGTGTTGGACTTCTTATATTGAATTTAGTTGTTTAGTATTGGGTCTAGTACGTATACCCTTATTATTGGGCAGACATTGAGACATTGGACTAACTGTGATATTGTTCTATAGAAATGAAGCTTAGAGATTATGCTTTTAGTGGCACACAAACACACACACACACACACACACACACACACACACACACACACACACACAGTGTAGTATTCATGTATACAAAATCCTTGGAAAACCTCAGCACCATGGATAGTTCCAGAGAGACATGAAAGGTGATTTGGAGCCTTCTTACACACATCTGGGCATATAAAGACACACACAAACACACAATAGTTTATTCAGCCATTTAAACACAGAGATAAATGTAAAATTCACAGCATATAGATTCTTTGTAAAATATGTTTATGCGATTCCATTCTATTAAACCAAAGGGAATTACTCTAAACATAAATTCTGCATTTCTATTTAAATCAAAGTGGATAAGAAATAAAGTTTTTTTTTAAATCCACATAGGATATCAATGTTTGGCACCATGGTTTCCACTACATTTGAGAGATTAAATACATTTTGGAACATGGCATCTCTTCTTCTCAGCTTTAATTAACAGATTGTTCTTCCATGTGGAAAAAATATGTGATGACTCTGACAATAACCCAAACCTTGAATAATGATAATAATCTAATAACATTCATCAGCATTTATGGGGAGTATTTCAGACTTTCAGTAATCATGATTGTAAGTAAACAACATTTCCGCAGAAATCACTGATTAAAATAAATAGATTAAATACATGATCCTTGATCTTGCATGTCTTTTCCTCCTTTTTCTTTAATACATTTCTTTTAAACATCAGTTATTTATATTACCCGTAGCAATAAATACAGTTTCACAACACCGGAGCTGACGTGCATCTCTGGGGGCCATGTTTCAGGACGCAGCTAGGTCAAGCTTTGTATTGTTCATGCAATTGCACAACATTCTGAATATGTACCACGTTTACATACACATCAGCACAAGTGAATGGTGCCCCTTGACCTGATTAGCGGACATATGCTGTGGCCAGATGGAGTCTTCCTGTACAGACACTATTAGAGGAACTAGTGGAAGAAATCTTCAAAGCAACATTACAACATCCAGGAGCAGATCACAGAATGACGGAATGAGAATCATGTCTTTGGTATATACCGTATGTACTGAATGCCTGCATGTTTCAGGATGCTGAATATCTATTTGTGCAATTTGTGCACACATTTTATTGCCACTTTCCTCACATGTTGCTTTTTCATTGTAAACCAAAAAGGTTCAATGTACCATCTAATTTGCTCATTTAAGAAATTTAGCAATGACAATAACCATTTTCCTTAGTGACAGCTATTTAGACTTAATGTGTCATTTGTATAGTTCTTGGTTTTTGTGTATAACCTAAATACGCACAATACATGACAAAGCTAAAATGCATGCAGATACCCACAACTCCACTGCTGGGCCCCTAATCATAACAACTGTAATTTCTGACTCTTCATCTCTGTAATTTTAAAAATGAATTGCCATGTCGGAAAATTGTATTTCCCCTTTTTGATTAATTTTGTTGATGCTAAATGGCTCCTGAACAATGGTGTGTTTGATTTGCTTCCCATGAATTAGGGAACGTAAGGACAAGCCAAAGCTTCGGGGTAAAACTTGAATTGTCACTATTGTTTTTCACTTCCACTTAGCTAGTATCGGAGAACCAAGTGAGCCCAATTCACTTCGACAACTTGCGTACAACAAGTGCAAAAACATACAGACAGATGTAGATTTCTAAAATAGTATTTCACTTGAGTTGTAAAGTTTTCCTGCAGGACCTCCTTGTAGTCTCTGAACCATCAACTGTTTGAATGTCTATACTTCTTACTTCTCTTTAGGATTTCTTCTCTCCTTTTTTTGATCGCTGTCTGCAGTAAGCACTTTGAAGTTTACCACTGCCCCAACTTGGATCAAAAATAAAACAGACGCCATATTGTTTTCACATCTCCATTCACACTTTCCAAAGTTACACTTGAGCAATTCTCTTGTCTCTGTGTAAATGCATCTTTTCTCCTCTTATATTTGTAATCAAGACAGAGCAGACCGTTGTACCATGGGGACGTTAAGTTGAGGTAAATCCATGCACAAAAACACGTAAATAAAACATCCACAAATTGCTACAGAAGTTCCTTTTTATTTCCTCTATTTTGTCATTTCTGAAAATGTGCATATGTGCATGCTTGTGTGAGCATAATCAAGCTTACGCTTGCACGTGTGTGGGTTCGTGTGCATCCATTTACGTGAATACCAACTTAAATTGGATGTGTACTCGCATTCTTGTGTCTGTGTGTCTAATGCTCAGCCTACTGAATCCTCGGTGGGGCGGGAGCTTGGAAAAAAGCAGTGGTCCATGAAGCTGACTAGAGTTCCTCCCTGATCAAATGTGACAATTATGATAGTGCTCCTTGGTACAAAACTCCCTTCTGGCTCCCCCATCCATTCCTTTCTCCTAATGCCACCTTCTCTTTCCATCCTTTAGTTTGCTGCCCTTTTCTCTAACATGCGACCGGTATACTCTGTATTTTTTCTGGCCCACTCAACACTAATATTTCTACCACTTTCACCTCCCTTTAACTAATCTTCAATTCAATTTGAAATATTTTATTCATTCCTAAAGGGCCAATTTAAGGCAAGTAAGTTTGCAAACAAAAAAAACATACACACATACAAATACAAAAACTGATCATGTAAAAAAATAGTTGAAATACATAAGGTGTACGGGCAGTGGCCAATCCGTGACTGGCCACCTACACATTATGTCCAAAAGTGCAAGTGCATTTATTAATCTGTACACTAGGTAAACTGGGTATCTCTTGTACCACAGCTAGTCCAGGCTGGGAAAGTAACTTGCAGATAAATATCACTTGCCACTTAACAGTAAATTACTATTTTGTGTCTGAAATCTACCAGACACTTTCACATTTAACAGCATTTGGCTGGTGGTTGCTTCTATTTGTCCACCCTGCAGTTCATAAGTCTGGCCTCTGGAAAAAAAAACCTACTTAATTCTTGCTCTATTTCATGCAAAACACGTTGCTGGTTGTATTAACCTACAGTCATAAAGGACATGTAGGGCATCATTGATGCTCTTAGATGCTGTTTTGAGCTCAGTATTTAGCTACTCAAGGATTATTTGTGCTTTGCTAATAATTTTGGAGCTGAGGTTAATAACACCTTGCAATTGTTTTTTGTTTTTTGTTTGTTGACAAAGGGATGTAAACTACCAAATAAATGAACAAGACTAGAGTCTAAAGCCATGCTAATGACTCTGTGAGGCTGTAGGCACAACGTTTCTTTTAGCTAAATGCTAACATCCTCACAATGACAATGCTTACATGCTGGTGCTTAGCAGGTATATGTTTCAAAAGTTCAAAATCTTAGTGTTGCTTGTTAGCATGCTAGTGTCATTCGTTTTGCAGGTATTTTGTGGTAAGCCAGTATTGGGGTGAAATTTAGTCCTAATGATGGCACAAGATGAGATGTTCAGAGAGCCAGGAAATTACAATTCATCCTGAGGGGGGCATACATGTGTGTACCAAAGTTCATGACTATACATCCAATAATGTTTAGGATATTTCTCTCAAAACAAATGTCAAACTGATGGTGGAACATGAGCATGAAGAATAATCAGCCGATCAGTGAGTGAGATGCATTGTCTGGGAACCATGAATGTCTGTACAAAATGTCACAGTAATCCATCCACCACTAGTTTTGGAGATATTTCAGTCTGGTCAAAAGCTCATCAAACACAGTATTTGTACCAGTCCACAAATTCTTGTATTATGGATCTATGTAATTGGTTTGACTAACTGAGAAAATACATGATTTTTTTTTTACAATATGCCGAATTCTATATTTGATTATAAGATAAAAATAAAGGAGAAAAGACACAGCTGTGCAGTGAGTCAGTAGAAGTACAAAGGGATTCAGATTCTTAAATTGGCGCATGTATCTAAAATTGCAGTATGATAGCCTTGTCTGTAATTTTTTTGCCTTACTGTGCCTATTAATCTTAGTCTCTTCTCTTCCTTCTCATTCTTTTGAGAGCATGCATGGTTGGCTGCAGTCATGATGGTGAGCCAACAATGCCAGGCTCATCAGAAAGCACCCAGGTTCCATTTGCTCCATGCTATAAATCACACTCATACAGGGTAACATGTAATAAGTTGTACATTTCCACATACCTACACACAACCACCCTTACCTGCAACACTGGTGTTACATTTCAGGATTATCTGTGGGGGAAAATCCTTTCCTTCCTCTGACAGAGACGGATCACAGGCTGACCGTCCCCGCCTCTCGGCCCACCTACAGTAAAACTTCTCTCTCTTCTCTCTCTCTCTCAGCACGTCTATCCTTTTCCTCTTGCTCCTCTTCGTAGACATCTATCACCTCTCCTTCTCCTTTGCCTTCTCCTCATATATCTTCCCTAGTCCCTCCATCTCATCTCTCTGTCTGCTCCAGTCATCCCATCTCTCCAGCCCCCTGACCATACATTTAAGAGCAGCTGAAGCCCACAGCAGACCATACTTTGTTGCCCCATCCATCATGACTGACTGTAGGCCAAACAGGTCCAGGAAAAAAAAGCTATGATTTAAGTCTACCTTGCTCTTGGCTGGGCAGGCTGCTCTGTGGTGCCCCAGCTGGTTTTTAGATCTAAAAACCTGTGAAAGAAATAATTTTGGAAATTTTGGAGCATACTTTTTATATTCTCCATTGATTGTGAAGAACAATCAATCAAGACAAACAATCTTGGGCATCTTTTTGAAATCTTTAATTAGAAACATGAACTGAGAATAAGTCTATTTATTCAATTTCACCTCTAACAAACAACTGACTGTGTGTTCTGCATTTTACACAGAAAGTAGGGCCAAAATAAACAATCCCACAGTAGTGGCTAAGGTAGCTGACTGTAATGTGTTGTCAACTTTATGCATAGAAACAATGTAGTCTAAGAAAAAGTAACATATTTGATGCGACAGGCTGGTGATAAATACCTTTGGAGTTGAAGACATTCTTGTAATTTCTAAGATCCTTGTTATGTACGTCCCTTGTATCCAAGTTTACATGTACAAATAAAAATGAAGTGCTGCTTGGAACAAAGTCACATAAATTGATGGAAAATGTTGCAGAATGCTTTTTTACACAGCATTTGTAAATAAGCAGACTACTTGCTAGCTTGCAAGTGTAGACATGCCTTCAGGGATAAGCGAGAAGTGTTGGAGGCAATGACAATTTATTTGCTTTCAGCAGTCCTTACCATATCTCTCCTGCTGTCTAAATTGATGCATTTCAGACATTTTCAGCTATTATATGCTTGGATATTACATCTGATGATCACACAAAGTTCGTAGAACTGTAGTTACACATGTAACTATAATTTTAACGTCTATACCTGCCAGTTACAGTGACTTTAGCCCTCCGAAGTGTCCACCTTTACTGAGGGCCAAAATGTTTAAATATGAATTGCCTCATAACTCAGCAGCGTCCCAGGGTACGTTTCAGCTTTTTCACAGACTTTAGGGGATATAGAGAACAGAACTACTGGACTTTCTCAAAAATAACTTCTTCCAAGATCATTTGATAATGTTATAAAGTGTTTGTATATATCATTTTAAAAAGTTCAAACATTAATGATCCCTCATGGAAGAGAAAATCACAGAAAAGCATGTAACCAAAGCTTTTCAGACTATTTCTGCATCATGATAGTGGCATATACCGGTGACCGCTCTCCTTGCCAGACATGATCCTAATTGAGCGCTTACGGCACATGAAATACGAGGTTTGTTGTACTTCATCTCCACAAGGTGGGCAGAGCGAGGCAATGAATAAAACCTGGCCTGACAGTAGTGATGACGGTTGATCTCGCCCTGTAGGAGATGAGTTAGCAATTTTATGCCAGTAGAAAACACCCATCACCATTACAGAGCTACACTCACTGAGGAATTGCTGCTATTTCCATCATTTTGACAATACCAAAAGGGAATCAAGACGAGAGTGAGATTGCTTGGTCTACTGGGATGGAGAGCGTTAGACTCTGAAGGGGGTGTAAATAACAAATGCTGGATTCATTAGAGCTAGTATAGATCGGAGGTGTTAAGTGACTAATAATACATGTGTTGAGTGATGATGTTTATTTTTGGTTAAACTTTTTTTTACGGTAGAAAGATGTTTGAGCTCCAAACGCCAAAGGAGAGATGACTGGACAACAAAGACTGACATATGTTTTACAGTAGCAACCAATTAACCAATAAGCATCACCCACAGATTACTCATCTCTGTCTCAGTCTTCTGTCTCCTTCTCTCTATTTTTCTCATCATTCCCTCTGTGCTACTCTGCGTTTAGCCTCAAGACAGGTCTTCTATGGGCTCTTAACTAAATGGGATCTTTGCTGAGGCCATTGTTGAGAGCTGGGCCATGGCATAGACAGCACGCTCTAATAAGCACTGCAAACACTAAAAGGTAAAGGCCATGGCCCTTAGTCCCAAGGCTGTTTGTGATTGTGTGTGAGAGAGGGAATAAACTAGGAGAGGAGAGATAGGAAAGCAGAAGCCATTATCAATAATGTTACACATGTAGTGCATTTTAGTTGTTTTTGAGTGTATTCTGCTGAACAAACATTCATATATGACCTTGCATACCCTTGATTGTTGGTCTGTTAGATAGGGTTACATAAACAGTATAACATGAAAGTAATGAGTACATTCCATGCCAATAGTACATGTACAGTTTGTCTGCATAAAGAACACAACTTTAACACACCCACTGCATGCACTGTTCTTAAAAGAAACTCAAATTTTTGGTTCAGTTTTAGCCTCTAACAGTCCATCCATAATTCATACATGTGGTATCTTTTAATAGCTCGAACAAGTCACAGCCTGTGCTCATTGACACAGAAAGAAAACATAGAATGCAATTCATACTCAGCGTTCAATGGGTCATGAAATATTTAAAACAATATGTTGCATGTTTTTGTTGGTCAGACGTATGAATATAATGAGAATAGCATGCTGTCGCAACCAAACTAGAACTTTCATGACCTCATAAGCACAAGGAAGAAGAAGAAGAAGAAGAAGAAGAAGAAGAAGAAGAAGAAGAAGAAGAAGAAGAAGAAGAAGAAGAAGAAAACCTGTCCAAACAGTACTGTCACATGGTGGTTAACTGCAGTAAAAATTAAATATTTACAATCCACTTCGTTTTTCCTCTGGAAAGCAGTTTTAAGCCTGAAAGGTTTTGAAGGCCACTTGCTGTCTATTTGTGTTTGACCATTTCGCATGCTTTAAGATAGTGATTTTAGGACCCTGCAGTAACAAATCCTGTAGGTTCAGACCACACCAGATTAACATATGTTGTAGAGAGTATATTTAAGTATATTTAAACCTGTCTTAGTGTGGGTGTCATTAGTCAGATTTTAATCCAAATATAAGGCAAATTGTAACAGAATTTCCAGAAAATCAGCAAAAGAAATGCAAATTAATCTTTCCATCCACTATTGTTATGTGAAGATGAGCAGTTTGGCCCATCGAGTCATTGAGTCATTGCAGAAGAGGACGCAATGAGATGATGTGGATGGATATGAGTCAATATATGTCAGTTGAAGTTCTCAGTTTATGAAATTACCACAGAAAACAGGCATTTCTTTAATATAACATTGCCATTGACATAGATAAATTATTTTTAATTAGAGCACCTAAGTACTACAAAGCAGGATCATACAAGGAAGCATCATAGAAAAAATAGTAACACCAGTATTAAGTTAACACGTTAGCTCCATGGATTACTGTAGGTATTGTGTGTGAAAAACCCTTGAAGTCTGTGTGTCATGATAAAAAATGTTTTGAAGTATAAAAGCTCCCAAAGTGGCATCTTTGGGGAGTGTCCTTTGGAAATTCAATCATGTTTTTGAGCTCAGCTTTTGCTTTTTCTGATATATATATTTATCTTCCATGGGTGTTAAAAAAGACATCAGAGGAGCAAGCATCAAGGTCAAGTTTCAGTCTTCACAGTAATTCACTGCCTTAGGCGGAATTCACATAGAATCAAGCGCTGCGGCAAAAACGCAGATTTTACCATTCATTTGATCCAGGGTACTGTGTTGGCTGCAGTGGTGGGGCCGCAGAGGGTGCTGCAAAAAAAAGCCTGCAGCAAACAAGTTAAAATGGATTCAACATTTGGAAAAATGCCACCCGATGTCACAGGTGAAGAACACCTTTGTTTACCTGTAGCATTGTAGCATTAGCTGTTTACCTTAATATTCCAATTTTTACTGAGCAACTGTGAAGATTGAAGAGAAACTGATTGATCGGCTCTGTGATCACTGTACATCAGCTGTTCAACCCTGCCACGAAGGAGCACAGAGACGTTAATTGCCATGCAGTGTCACTTGTATAAGTCTTCATGCTGGGATTGGAAGTATCAGACACTAGCACACCGCTGCACAACCCTGCGGCGAATCGCTGCAACACCTGATTTTATGTGAAAACAGACGTACAGGTCAGTGACCCATAACACACTGGCTGCTACTAATTGCATGTCACACTCCAAATTGTATAAGTACCCTCAGTCTGCTGTTTTTACTAAGGCTCAGATAAATAATAAAGCCAACATGGCACATTTTGTACAATGACACAAAAATGCAAAACCTAAATCATCATGCATCACTACTTCATTCATGACATGCAGATAGGATTCCATTATTTTACCACTTCAATGTTATTAGATCAGTCAACCATGTCATGATTTCCAACATTTAGTCAGGCTTGGCTGTTTAGTAACTAACTTCTAAAGTCGCTGTATCTTGAAGTTGATGAACTATACGGTATGATAATGATAGTTACCATATTAACATTTTTTTTTGCTCCCCTTTTCAATAAGAGCAACAGATTCTGTGATGTTGCTTTTCAATGAGCAGAGCTCCACCTGTTTCCCTCAATCACACCCATTTTGTTTACTTGTTGATGTGATAAAAGCATCTGTTTTGTGACATTAGGTGGAGTTTTATGACTTTAAATCATGTATTTATTAGCCTTGCGGAAGGCACAAAAAAGGGAGATTCATGTATTTTTAATACGTACATATGTCAGAAAACCAGAAAGCAAACATGAATCTTGCATCTTTTCTCTGAAGCATGTGTTGCTATCTGTGGTGCTGACTGCAGTATTTCTTCTGATATGTACACAATGGCAAAATGAAAGAAACGGCTGAGTAAACAAAAAATATAAAATAAAAAGAAATGGGAAAAGCTGGGTTTTCCTGGCGTGGTCTATTGTAGGTTGTATTGTCCACTCAACCTCTTAAAGCTTAACTTTAATGGCAATAAATACACACTGTTCTGAACATCATCACTGTGAAGGATATAGTCTTATCCTCCCAGTAGAGCTTCAGCAACTTGGAGAGTCTTTGCCAGGCCACACTGACTATTGTAGCAGCTTGTGGTTTCCCAATGCCTTCATTAAAGCCTTAATGTTTTAGCTTAAAGTTTCCTTTAACTTTTGCTCAAGTCCTTTTACTTGGCCCATGTTAAAAATGGCAGTACCACAGACACTGTACATATTCTGTTTGTGTCCCTAATGGTCTATATGATGTCTAACCAAATATAAAAAGTAAATATGATCAGCACTGAGTTGTCCGGGCTGTGAAGCTGTACTTGTGCTTAATGCGAACATTAGTATGCTAACATGCTGATGTTTAGCTGATTATTTACCATGTTCACCATCTTAGTTTAACATGTTAGCATGCTTACATTTAATTATTAGCACTAAACACAAAGCACAGCTGAGGCCGATGGGAATATCATTAGTTTTGCTGGTCTGTGGTAATAAACCAGACATTTTGATCTAATGATCTCGCTACATAAAAAATCAGGTCATCACCAGTGTTATTACAATTCATCCTGAGGGAGACATGAATCTGTGAACCAAAATTAGTGGCAATCCATCCAATAGTTGCTGAGACATTTTTCTCAGCTGGTGGCTCTAAGCACCAAAGACATTAGATTCATCCTATGGCCACCATGGATACCTAAACAAAGGTTCATGGCAATAATTCCAAGACTTGCTGAGACATTTCACTAAAAGTCAAAAAAGTCAATCTGCTGGTGGCGCAAAAGGAGACGACAAAGTATCACCAAAGTCTGTAAACATCGTCCTCTGATGACCATGAATGTCTGTACTAAATTTCGTGTCAATCCGTATAATAGTTGTTGAAATATTTGTCTGTTGTCTGTAACAACCACCATTTATAGAGCCATGCCGCTAAAAACCAAGGCAGTAAAACAAACTCACCTCAAAGAAACTATGTCCTCTGCTCTTCTGTTTTCTGCGTGCAGCATATATGGAAAAAGCAGCTGCAGGCAGCAATATTATTGGATGTTACACAGGTAAAGAAGCTGTAACTGCAAAAATTGGTGTAATAAATAAGGTCCAAAGTTAAACTGACCATTTTTAATGGTCAGGGAAAGCACACTTTAACTGCTTATGTCATGAAAAAATGTAAAGTGTAAAACATCTATGTGAAATATGGGTTGTAAATAGCTGTTTTAAAACTGGATAATGTTATATAATATACACAATGTGCATGTATTCTACAAGCTAACCATTGTCCATTATCCATCGGTACATGGATTTGATGTTTCCTCTACTGACACAGAAGAGGAAATGACAAGTACAAAATAAAACGTTGACAGAGATAACCACAGTGTTGAAAGGTCATTACTGTAAAATTTTCAATGGGTGGTAAAAACACAGCATGAATAAATAAACAGGCATGTTAATGAAAATCAACCTGAGCGATGCTCCCTGTTAGTGCATCTGAAGCTATGCTGCACTCATTAGTGTACACACTGCCTTATGATGACTGTATATATTGTGTTAGACAATGCTAACTTTTGCTGTATCACCAGAAAGAATTGGTAGGAAAATGAAACAGACTGCAGTAGTGCATTTCTACTTTCTACAAATAGTCACAATACACAAGTTGGTACACCTGCTGCCATATGCTTAAATGTTGTACATGCACAAATCAAATATGCCTTTTTCTACACTGCAGTGATACATGTCATGAGAATATGCCAATAATATGAATGCTATAAACTAATGATTATTCATTACTTTTATGATTATGGTTTACATGTGCATGTGATCAATTAATGACGGTGTGGGTGGTGTTGTTGGAGGACTTTGACAATGACGTTCTTTCAGAAAGATGTATTCTTAGAAAAACAGTTGATTAACAGCTTTTCTTGTCGTGGGTTGGTTTGGGGGGGGGGGGGGGGGGGGGGGGGGGGGGG